>JBBMKF010000040.1:1630758-1651542 GCA_037834155.1 Curcuma caesia | reverse complement strand
GTGAGCTTTGGTAGCTCGATTTCAGGGAGCCTTGGTGGCTCAGAACCTGAGTGGCCGGGAGCTTGGTGCGAATGGCCAGGATGGTCCGAGAGAGCTTTGGTAGCTCGGCTCAGGACCGTGAGCTTTGGTAGCTCGATTTCAGGAAGCCTTGGTGGCTCAGAACCTGAGTGGCCGGGAGCTTGGTGCGAATGGCCGGGATGGTCTGAGAGGGCTTTGGTAGCTCGGCTCAGGACCGTGAGCTTTGGTAGCTCGATCTCAAGAGGAGAATCTTGGTGACTCGGTCTCTTGATTCTAGGAGGAGGGCCTTGGTGGCCCGGTCTCCTGTTTGGTCTAAGAGAGCTTTGGTAGCTCGGCTTGAGACCGTGAACTTTGATAGCTCGATCATCAGGGAGTCGTTGAGACTCAGAACCTGAAAAGTCCGAGAATGCTTTGGTAGCTAGGCTCGGATATGACTAATACATTGCTTTCTCTCATACTGTCCTAATATTGGAACGTTCTAATGCTACTTTTAAGTGTGCAAGTATACAGGACAGGTTTGAGAGGGAGATTTCAAACGAACAGTGGAAGTTCCAAGGCAATCTTCGATCAATCTTTTCTGCAAAAAGGATTACAGGTAAACGGCGCATGCAAGCTGGTAGCAGTACCTGCTGTTGGCGGGGAAGGGAGGCTGCAGCTTTTGGCAGAAGTCCGTTGGGCACGGTAATCAAGGATGCAAATCTATAAAGATGGTGAAGAAGCGCTGAGGAAAGTAGTTCTTACGAGTTTTGAATGTTCATTCTTTAAAAGCGCTGTTCTGAAATCTTGAGATCAATCTGCTAGTCAAATCTAGAAGAAGAAGAAGAGCAACGTCCTGGTTCTTGGAGAGACAGGCTTGTGTTGCAAGCTGTTTTTGTTGTTCGTCTTATTCCTAGTCTTTGACGCATCTTTTAGTTCTCCTTTGTCTTGCACTTTAATTCATAATTTGTTGAGACAAAAACTGTGGAGAGGTTCCTCCACCGAGAAGGAGAAAGTTTCTAGCCTGTGTTACTGGGGCTTGATCTGCTGAAAGATCAAGGAGTCATCCACCTTACGGACATGCCGAGGAGTAGGAGCAAGTTATCTCCGAACCTCGTAAATCCTCGTCTTAGCTTGCTAATCTTCATTTACCTCTGATCAAGTTGATATTTCCGCTGCGTAACCAAAGATTAAGCAAGAGAAGCGAAAAGTGTGTACGGCTATTCACACCCCCCCCCCCTCTCTAGCCGTGTTCAAGAGATCCAACAGTCAGCTGCTTCACCGGCTGAGGGGAGGTGCGATAGAACAGAAATCATGATTTCTCTGTTAATGCTCTTCTCCAAGTGCGCAGCATTGATCAAGCTTTCCCATCCGACTACGATCGAGCTTCACCCGCTGCTCCTTCTTCGCCTGAGGACAACACTCTAGCCGGTGTCTCTGCTCGTGCGTCCACCGGAGAAGCTAAGGGAGGAACCACTGCTTGCCTATCTCGCTGGTGGTCGATCCTCGCGGCTTGATGTCCGCAGGAGAAGCGAGGAGTCTCACTGCTGCTGGAGAGGAAGAAGAAGACTTGCTCTTCTTCATCCAGGAGATGCAACGCCGGAGAGAAGCTGCTTGCTCCTCTCACTACCGCCGGAGAGGAAGAAGAAGAACTATTCTTCTTTGTCTAGGAGATGAGGAAAACTTGTTTTCATTGTTTTCGGTTCTGTTCATGGGCTGTGAGATGAGGAGTGGAATTGTTTCTTTTCGATTCTGTTCATGGGCTGTGTGGGAGAAGAAGGGTTTGATTGTAATAGAGTTTGATCGTCGGAATATGTTTCGATTGTTAAAAATTGTTTCCACTTATCGGATAGGTCTTCCGATTGTTGTCAACCAACCTCGGTCGTTTACTGATTGTGTGTCAGCTTCTCAAAAGCTTACGAAGTTTTCTGTGAACTATTCCATCGTAATCAGAAAGGGTTTCTGGCTATTTGTCCATTATTGGTGGTCAATGATTGACCACCGATAACTACATCGAGAATATGATTCTCGGTGATTGTTAGAAGCCCCAGAACGAACGTGACACATGTTGTTGCGTGGTTTCCGGAATAAGATTTCTCTCGATTCAATCGTTATCGATCATCGGCTAGTACCGAAGATGATGACATGACTCGTGGCTTCTGAAGTCGTCCTGACGGGAGCTTAGTGTGGATCACTAGTAGAGGCGGGACTTCGACGAGGACCGCTCGATTGATACCAACACTGCTCAACGTCATTGCGAGGTACGCGTTTAGAATAATTTACTATTCCGTAAATTTTAATTTCCTACCATGTCTTGTACATATTATTTCCTGTTTTGCCATGCTTGTGCTGTGATAATAATTAGTTTTAATTATCTGTTTATTTTCGCTGTGCACGTTTGTAAAACGTATTAACATGCACATTGCACTGGGACGATCCCAACAGCAACATTAGCCAACAATACTCTGATGAAAATTATGCTCGACACCGAAGAATATATATCAAAGTAATCAAGGCCTTCACGTTATCGATAACCTTTAATTACCAATCAAGCCTTGTACTTATTAGACGAAATCCGACCAAAACTTGAGTTTTCCGACAATTGGAGGCGGGGGCAAGACCAGATCTAGGTTTTAGGGTTTCCGCGAGCTCTGATCGAGGGAGAGAAGAGAAGGAGGGAAAGAAAAAGTTGGGGCCAAATTTGGTTAAGTGTTTTTTTTAGTAACGAAATCAATTCGTCGCCAAATTCGTTGCTGATTTAGCAACGAAAACAGTTTTCGTCGCAAAATCAACAACGAAAACTAGATTCATCACAAATTCTGCAATGAAATTCTGCAACGAAAAGTATTTTCGTTGCAGAATCTGCGACGCCTTTGGCGACCAAAGCTATTTCATTGCCATATTTTAAAAAAAAATTTAGCCAAAATTTTATCCGAGCAAATTTTATGGTAAATTCGACGATGAAACTATTTTCATCGCTATTTTGCAACGAAAATTATTTTCGTTGCCAACTTGCAACGAAAAATATTTCGTTGCAAACTTGCAACGAAAAATATTTCGTTGCAAAATTAGCAATGAACTTTCCAATGACTTCATTTTTCATCGCAAATCTGCAACGACTTTTGCAACGAATTTATTATTCGTCGCTAAGTTGACTATGAATTTTCTAATGATGATTTTTAACTTTCCTTCAGCTTTTCGGTTCAGGGTAACTGGAATTTGGTCAGGTAGTAGAATGAGGGGGTCGTAGCTGACATGCGCCTACTCACCTTTCCACAAAAATTGATTCGGAAGAGATATCACAATTATGGTGTCCATTTCTTAACTATCATATCAAATTAGAGAAGGAGCTGAAATGCATCATATGGTAATATTATTTTATTTTTCTGAAATGTTGCACTTTATCTTACAGCTTAGTTGTGATGTCTTTATCATGGGTTTGTTAAAAAATATAGGAGAATTCATTTTGACCATGAACAACGGGTTGGTTGTCAATTATAGTCAAATTTGGCGACGAATCTTTTTTGTTGCTAAATCCGTTGCAAATTTTGCGACAAATCATTTTCGTTGCTAAATCTGTTGCTACATTTGCGACGAACACAATTTTCATCGCAGAAATAGCAATGAAACAGATTTTCGTTGCTAATTTCGTCGCAAATTTAACTATTAATTTATGATGGATTTAAACGTTATCGTCAAAACAGGATAAATCTTTAAAAAAAGTTGAATATATACTCATCATTTACTCTAAACATCCCAGAAGTCTCCCGGAATCGATCCATATCTAGCAATAGCCTCACAATAATCAAACTTAACTTATAAATAGGATTTAAGCTTTTGGAGATCTGAATCCATGATTAGTATGCAACCATTTCTTTCCCATCGGCAAAAACAAAAATTAAGATCATGTGTGGGCATAATTACCATTGTTACAAACTGCCTATAACATGATAGACATGAAAAAAATATAAAGGGAATGTATTTTGGCGTCAAATAGAGCAGTTCATTAACAATTGTCGACAAATTGACGACGAACTCCTTGTTCGTCGCCAATTTCGTCGCCAATTGCCGACGAACAGAGAATTTGTCGCCAATTGGAAACGAATAACACATTCATCGTCGATTGGCGATGAACCATTTTCGTCGTAAATTGGTGACGAATTATCTATTCGTCGCCATTTTTTTAGTTTTGCGATGATAAAATTTTTCATCGCAATTTGCGACGAATATACTTTTCATCGCAAACTTTGCAACGAAGTTTGTTTTAGCAACAAAATCTTTGACGAAATAAATATGTTGCTAATTTTGCTACAAATTTTTATTCGTCACCAAATTCGATGCAAATTTACAATGAAATTGTTATTCGTCGCAAATATTGTTGCAACTTTGCAACGAATTTTTTTCGTTGCAAAAATTCATTGCTAAAATAGGATTTTGTTTTTATAGTGTGAGACGAGACTCGGGATCAGGCTGGCTGAGATGAGGCTCGAGACAGAGGCGACCAAAATGAGAGTTGAGATCGAGATGCCAAGACTCAGGACAAAGATGGCCGAGACAATGTTCTGGACCAAGATGGCCGAGATGAGACGAGACTCAGGACCAGGCTGGCCAAGATGAGAGGCTCGAGACAGAGGCGACCAAAATGAGAGTTGAGACCGAGATTGTCGAGACTCGGGACAGAGATGATCGAGACTGTAAGATACTAGAAATTTTATGGTTAGAATTAACCAATTAAAGGCTGAGTTTTAATTGGATCGGATTAAATGGGTTGAAGCCCAAATTAACCAAGCCCATTTAAGATAATGGGCCGGATCTAGAACTAGGTTAAACTCGTAAATCATTAAAGTCAAAACCCATTAGGTTATTGAAGGTAAGATACGGGAAAATTGGAACTCGTCTTGTGAAGACGAACTGAACCAATGAGTCAGTTTTGGATCTAAATTGAACCAACTTAGTTTGGTTCGTGATAGAAGAGGCTTTGACAAAATAAAAGGGGCGAGAAGATTCATCTTGCGAAGACGAATCAAACAAAACTAGTTTGGATCAAATCGGAAGGCGTTTGGTTAGCGAACCAAGATTGAACCTGGTTCGCTACAGTAACTAGTAATCGGTTCAATGGTGACAATAATCCCTAGGTTTTAAAGACGATTTAGCCCAAATCTGGTTCAAGTTACTGTTACTCCTCAATAAAAGTAAACCACGATTTCCAAATTCCTTGCACGCGCGACCCGCGACCGCTGTGACCCCGGATGCTCATCGCCGCGTGAAAATAGGGGATCACGAGATCGCGATCCTGATTTTTTCGACAACCAAGTTGGAGGAGCATGGGTATAAGATGCAACAAGGGAGGAAGCGGGAGGAAACCCTAGCCGCGTTCTTTCTTCTCTCCGTTCTGTTTATCACCGCGTGGAGAAGACCAGGAGAGCCACCGCCACCTTCCTCACCCAGCCGACTCCCGAAGGTCGGCTGCCCTACTATTCCCAATCGCGAGAAGCTGCCTGCGTAGGATTGTAACAGATTGGCCGCCACCCGCCAAAAGAAGTCGTCGCTCGCCCTACCCGCGATCGCCCTCTATTGCCCTTTGTTTGGTCGCCGCCGCAACCCTTTGTCGCCGCACCTCCTTCCTCCACTGTCTCTACTCCGCCTGCTTACGTCCTTTCCTGAGTGTGGATCCGGCAGCCGCTTCAACTAATTGGATCTCCCCTTGCCCGATTCGATCGTATTCGGGGTGCGCTTGCGATTGGTTCTTCGACATTTCCAACAATTCGGGTTTCTGTTTGAGGTGAAATTGCATTCTTGACTCTGATTAATTCCTGTTTTGATTAGGTTTCGGGATTTCTTGGATTTGGATCCTATTCGGTTTGAGTTAATCTACTATTTTATTAAAGGATCGGGTGTTGTGAATCGCATTAGGATGTTGTTAGGTGGAATTAGGGTTTCGTAGGATTATGAATTTATTTGGTTTATTTAATTAGGATTTGTGTCAATTAATAAGGAAATTAATTTAATTAGATAAATAATTAATAACTAAGCTATTAATTGATTTACATTGGATTATTTGTGGGATTGAGAATGAAGGGAACTAGGGCTTGGTAGGAATATGAATTTATTTGGTTTATTTAATTAGGGTTTATGCTTAATTAATGAGAAAATTAATTTAATTAGGTAAATAATTAACAACTACGCTATTAATTCATTTATATTGAATTATTTGTAATTTAGTTAATTAATAAGTTAGTTAATATGATTAATTAATATTTAATCTATTGATTAATTGAGGTTGATTTGGAATGAGGTTAGTTTAAATTAAATTAATCAAGTCATGTTGAATTGATTTAATTGGGTAAGTTAGTGCTAAATCTGTAGATCGGTTGGATTGGCTTGTGTTGATCCTATTTGATCTTGTTTAGGCTAACATGAGGTAATTGAGTTTAATTGGGTTAGATTAACCTTAGAATCGATTAGGATTTTCTTTGATGGAAAATTTATAAAATATTATATTTAGAGGATGCCTTATTTTGCAGCACCTTGACTTGTGAATTCGGATGTATTTGAGGGTTCTTAGTGCGACGATTCATCAATCAGGTGAATAATCTCTGTATTTGGTCAATACAGAATATTCCTTTCCTAATGCGTGTTATTTTTCTATTATTATTGATTAGACACCTTAATCGTACTTCTATTTGTTGTTATCTGAATACCTTAGTTATACTCTTATTTATTCCATGCTTGTCCTTAATTCAGTTAACCTTATGAATATCTATGTCGTTTGTATGGACCTTTAGTTATTTATGTGATTATTGCTTATTATCCTTGGTTATGCTACCTATGATAAATTAAGACCTATTATCTATGTATGTTGCTCTTGGTTATTGTTACTTGATCATAACATCATGATGCATGGTGACGATTGTAATCCCCAATGTTGTGGGTCTATCGTCATTAATAGTTGGCCTGTAGTGACAAGTTGTAGAATAGGTGGTTAGGATGACTCTATTTCCATCTTGGGATGGTGGTTGTATGGCCTGTACGCAACCGAGTCAATGTCTTGTGTCCTCATCACCACAGAGTGGTGGTACTCAAAGTATGCAAGTGATACTCGTATAAATACTCAGAGAGTATAGAAGTGATACTTGAGGACGAGTATGAAGGACAGACATCGGTCATAGGATGTATGTAGCTATACATGACTACCTACTGTTTTGCGTCATATTTACGTGACTGGGATGAGTGTGGTAGTTGCATCATGCATTATGTGCGTTATATAGGTAATGGACCGTATATAGATGTTGCATTTGAATGTATACTTGATTGATTCTTAGTTGATGCATTTGTGTGACATTATCATTCATGTCATTCATATGGATTATAATAGTTTATTCACTATTAGTGTTGATCACTAATTGATTTCTGTTATTCATTTGTATATCTTGTATATTATTGACCATACACTGTCCATCCTGATTTTCCACTAAGTATTTTGTACTCACCACCCAGACCCTGGGGTTTTCTATCTCCCCAAGTAGTAGATAGAAGATTACTGTTAATGCTAGAGGAGATCTGCCGGTTATGTTATCTGACAACTGGATGAGTATTTCGGTTGTGTAGATTATGTTCGTATCTGTGATTTTTGTTTTGTATCCGTTTATGAATTTTAATATGGTTGTACTTCGGCTTGTGTAATTTCTAGTTTCATAGAGTTTATCGTTGATTTGTGGTGTTGATTTTTGATTTATATGGTTATGCATGTGTGAGTGGCTGTGTGGGTCACATTTCATATAGTGGTGTAGCTAAAGATCATGTATTGTATTGTGGAGTGGCTGGGTAGGCCATATGTTATTATGTACTCAGGAAAGTTGAATTTACAGGGAAGATGCTGTCAAAATTTTTTGGACGACCGTCTCTCAGGACGTGACAGATTTACCTTCTTACCATCATCATATCTAGACAACTTGACTCCACATCCAATAGGGTTACCAACTGATTGATAGTCTTCCATACCAAATTCCTGCAAGATTTTATTTTCATATTCCTTTTGAGAAACAAAGATATTATTATTACTTTATTTTATCTCAATGCTAAGATAATATGATATTATCCCAATATTTGTCATTTCAAATTCTACAGCCATGTCTTTCTTTAATTCATTAAACATTGTTGAATTTCTCGTTGTAAAAATCATATCATCAATATATAAATAAATAATTATCAAATCACCATTCTCTTTTTCTTTAACATAGAGACCATATTCATGCAGACACTTTATAAAGCTATTAAATTTGAAATATTGATCAATCCTATTGTACTAAGCTCTAGGGGATTGTTTTAATCCGTACAAAACCTTCTTCAATTTCAAAATTTTGTTTTCTTGTCCTCTAGCAATATATCCTAATGGTTGTTCTATATAAGCATCTTCCTCCAAATCACCATTAAAGAAAGCTAATTTGACATCTAACTGATTTTTTTTTTCATTTTCTTTATGCAACTAATGCAATAATTAATCGAATAGTTTCTAAGCGAGCAACTGGAGCAAAAACTTCATTAGAATCGATACTTGGTTGTTGACTAAGTCTCCTTGCAATAAGACGAGCTTTATATTTTTGGACTTCCCCTTTTGCATTTTTCTTTATCTTATAGATCCATTTCACACTAATAATTTGCTTTTCTTTTGGAAGAGTTGTCAATTCCCATGTGTCATTCCTTTGAATTGCATTTATTTCTTCATCAATTGCTAGTCTCCATTATTCATTTTCACTGCTACATCAAAGATTAGAGTTTCTAAATCTGCAAAAAGACAAATAGAAGCATTGATTTCATGAGTTTTAGCATAAATATCCTCCAAACTTCTCATCTTTTGAGGTGTTTTAGTTGGACTATCTTCTTGGGGAGTAGGTGGTCAAGTTGTATTATATATTGACACTATAGTATCTTGCTCTTCTTTTCCAAAGTATGGAATAAAATTATAAATTTATTTTTCTTGAACTTCCCAATTCCAAGATGCTTCTTCAACGAATTTAACATCTCAACTTATCACCACTTTGCCATTGCTTGGGTTGTATAACTTGTAACCTTTGGAATATAAATCATATCTAATAAAAATATATTTAACACTTCGATCATCAAGCTTGGACCTCTCTTGCTGTGATTCTTAAACATATGCAATGCTTCCAAAAACTCACAAATTTTCTTCCATGCTTCTTGAGGAGTTTGATCTTTGATGTTCAATGTTGAAAAGTGATTAGACAAGTAAACTACACAATAAATAGCTTAGTCCAAAACTCTTTTGGTATATTTTTGGCTTTTAGCATGCATCTTGTCATGTTAAGAATGGTTCTATTCTTCCTCTCGGCTACTCTATTTTGTTGTGACGATCTATGAACTATCAAAGGATGTTGAATTCCATAAGTCTAACAAAAGCCATTGAACTCTTTGAAAGTGAATTCACCTCCTTGATCAGACTTCAAAGCTTTGATATTATATCCACTCTCCTTTTCTATAAGAGTCTTGAATTTTTTGAAAATACCAAAAACATCTGATTTTTGCTTAAGAAAATAAACCTAAGTTTTTCTGCTAAAATCATCAATAAGAATAAGAAATATTTACCCTTACTAAATAAAGGAGGATTGATCAGTCCACAGACATCTATATGCATAAGTTCAAGTGGCTTTGTTACTCTGAATGTTGCTTCTTTTGGGAAACTCTTCCTAGCATATTTACCAAGAAGACATGCTTCACATAAATGATTTGAATGGTTAATCAGAATCATACCTTTCACCATCTTCTTTTCTCCCATAGCCTTTCATGCTCCAAAGTTCAAATGATCGAATCTCATGTGCCATTGGCATACTTCATCTTGCACATTAGCCTTCAAGCACTTTGCTTCAATTTTTTTAATATTCAAAGTAAATATCATGTTCTTTGATATAGCCATCAAGTTGGGTTAGGCCCGCCGAGTTGGTCCGCCTCGTCAAATAATTTAGGCGGATTGAGTTGAAATTTTATCAACTCATTTTAAGATGGGTTTAGATGGGTTGGCCCGCCTAGACCTGCGACCCACGTGAGTTGGCCCGTGGCGGGCTTGGGTTGGTCCGCGGGTTGAGAAAGTTTATTTATTTATTTTAAATTTTAAAATTAAAGTAGAAAATATAATAAATTAATGGGTTTGATCCATTTAAATTACAATTCAATCTTTAAAATTATGATTTAAACTTAAAATTTCAACTTAATCAATTTAAATTATAATTTAAACTTAAAATTTTTAATATTTTTTTATTTTTTAATAGGTCCGTAGATTGGCCTGCCTAACTCGCGGCCCGTTTTGAGTTGGATTGGGTTGGAGATTTTTTAACCTGCCAAGTTGGTGGATCGGTCCGCCCCGCCATATGACGGGTTTTTAATGGATTGGCCCGCCTCACCATGGGTTGACTCGTTTGACAACTCTACCCCTCATTAGTTGCCTCCCATTGACTTATCAGATAGCGATCTTGGATAGGAACAGATAGTATGACAATCTGACAGGTGAATCATGATGCCTATGTATGGGTTTCAAACTTGTGCAAAGAATTATGCATCAATCAAGCAAACTATGTAGCTAAAGGGAGCATCCTCTCTAGTGTTTCTTCTGAAACATAATGAAAAAAGTGCCATCAATTTGTGACATTACTGGTGCAGCACAGACAGCACAAGGCCTCTTTGATGCTAAAGAGCCAATTCTTATTCAACTAAAATTGATGATAAGGGCAACCCATATTAAAAAGGTGGCCCATGATTCACTCCATAAAGAGCATGTTGAAAACATCTTTTTGCCTTCATATTACATCAAAATTCTCAAATTTAAAAGACCTAATTCCATATTTCTGCTCAATATTTGGCTCAAGTGTAAGACAAGGTAGGCTTGAAAAGACTAATGGACTTTGCAAAAAAGGTATCAATGTGAGGACGACCAAACATAAGCTGAAATATAGCTAGCAGAGCCAGAATTTTCAATCTTAATATTGCTGGTGCCATAAAAAAACTTTTGATTCGGTAACACTACTCTGCCAATAATGCCAGCAAGAATAAGTTGATATGACTACAAGAAATACCTTCATCTACAATGTTTATGAACAATAATACTAGTTACTTCAAGACACTATCCTTCTATCTATTTGCAAAATGAGACTTGTCAACCTAATCCTTTTCTTATCATCCAGATATTGATCCTATATGCGCAAACATTAAACAAGCCAAAAAATGCCAATTCTGTTGCAATTAAATGCCTATATTTTATTGTGAAGACTAAAATCTCATATTAAATGTCATCAGTGCGAAAAAAAAAGAAGAAAAAGAAACAGAACACTATGCAAAGTATCAAGCGTTTAAGAATTCTGTGTATTGTACCTTCAGAGATTCTTTCCTTTTGGTGATACTACAACCAACGAATAATTTCCTGAATCCACCCACCTCTGAATCACTAATGCCATAGAAATCTGTAATCATAAAATGCTTAATCAGTTACAAACTACAACCTGAATAGAAGAATTTAATCTAATTGGCTTGTATCTCAAACATTACCATTTGGGTCTCCACTTGGAGTGCCAATATAATTTAACCTCCTGGAAATACATGTCAAATGTCACTCATTTTAGTAGGAGCAAATTAGGCCCAACCCTTGTTGTTTATTACTTCTTGAATTTCTCCCAGCATTATAGCAAAGCAGATAAGTTCCCATAAAACAAACCTATAGGAGTATTGACTGGATTACTTAATTTAATCACCATTCATGGATGCTGGCACAACATCCTCTTGATGTAAGCTGACATAGGTTCAGCATAGGTTTCTGAACCTATGCGACAGATGTATCCGGGATGAGTGCACCTGTATTAATTAGATGTGTACTATCTTTTTAAGACACGATTATGGCTCAAAGTGGAGCTGCTGTGTTTGTACGATCAAGGCTCAAACTAGAGGTGCTGCATTTGTGTCCTCTGCCACTAGTAACCTACTATGGAAGAATTGTCAGGATAACAACAACAGCTATCTAATTTTTTGGCAAGCTCCCACGTCAACCTGTACATGGCACCCTTCCACTGCCACCATCCAGTGTTTTCTTTGCAGACACAAAATAGTCCATTCTTTCATCCAAAATTCCCAACTAGCTTTGACCTAGCAAAACAAGCATAGTAGTCTGGTTCTGAGCACTTTTTACCCTTATCAATTCACGTAAGTCAGAAGATCGGTGTGAGTCATAGGGGTTTGACAAAACGACTTTGCTTCCCAATATATCCTGGAGCACATCTGAATTATTATCATGTATAATGTATTTTGCATGAGCATCAACCAAAGGCCCCTTTGGTTCATCACAGATAAAATCTTTGTTCATCATATGTAGAGGAGCAGGATTTTTATGCATATGAGAACCATCATTATCATTGGAGTAATAGTTCAGCCAACATTCAGATGAATATGTACCCTTTCGCAATTTGTCCACATTATATAGACCAAAAGTTTTAAGATTCCACCCCACATTAGCATTCTCTATGAACCCAGCAAATACGTAGTCTTGCCTCTCGTCTTCCCCTTCTGACATAAAATCAGAAGCTTCCTTTAATTTGTCAACATTTAAAGATTTTTCATAAGCTCCTACAAATGCATCTCTGATGTTGGCATCTGAATCCAGGCCAATCTTGACAATGATGCCGTGGATCTGTCGACCAAGATCAACTGCAACTTTGGCAAAAGAAATTGGTTCTGATTGCAAACCACTTTGCTGCATCTGAGAGTACACTTTCTGAGATTCACTTCTTCCATTCTCAATGTATCCCAGCATTAGTGTCATGCATGAATAAGCATTCCAATTTTTCATATTGTAAAAGAATTTGCAAGCACTGGCCAGGCACTCACATTTAACGTAAAGGTTTATAATTGCATTTCCAACGACAACATCAGAGAGCTCAAAGCCAGTCTTGACTGTGCAACAATGAAATTGCTCACCGACCTTCTTAAATTGCACATTGGCACAAGCACTAAGAATAGTCGAATAGCTGAAGCAATCAGGGACAAAGCCCAACAGGTATTCCCTACCAAAAAGGTCAATAGCTTTCTCTGGTTGAGAATTCCAACAATATCCAGAAAGCATTACATTTATGAGAATTGGACTATGAGGTGGCAATAAGTAGGAAAAGAGCCTAGCAGAACTGCTAATGTATCCTAGTTTAGCATACATGTTGATCATAGATGCATTCATGTAGTTGCAAAGTCCAAATCCATGCTTTAGAGCTAGACAATGAATCTGACTGCCAATGACTACATCTCCAAGGCCAGTGCAGGCATTTATAGATGTTACTAGACATTGATTGTCCAAAAATTTTCCAGTACTTCGAAAAGAAGAGAAAACCTCAATAGCTTCAGAGAATAGTAAATTCTGAACAAGTCCTGCCATGATTGCTGTCCATGAGACAACGTCATGCGCTCTCATGTTATCAAATGCTAGTTTGGCACCAAACAAATCTCCAAACCTTGCATACAATGAAATCAAAGCATTTCCCACTGGAAGATAAGACAAATGACCAGCTTTCAAGATCTTTGCATGAATCTGAGTTCCCTCCTCTTTGCAAAAGCATAGTCTTAAAACATTGACTAAAGCTCCTTCTTTCATACTCACATTCAAGTTAAGAAGTTCTTCAGCAAGATTCACGGCCTCTTCTCTGCAACCACAAAAATGATACCCTGAAATAAGTAAAGAATACAAGGATACATCTGGTCTTCTAATATTTCTGTGAAGCTTGCGCATAAAATTTACATCCCCGAGCTCGGTTAACAACTTCACAAGTTCAGCTGCAACAAAGCTATCAGAATCCAGGCCAATTTTAATGGAGTACACATGAAGGTTCTGGCAAAGCTCCAAATTCTGCAAGGCTGATGCAGCAGCCATGACAACCCTCAATGTTACTGAGTCCATGACAAACCCAACACGGCACATATCCCTGCAGAGCTCCACTGCCTGGATAAGAAAACCATTCAAAAAATAGCCTGACATCATAGCGTTCCAAGTGACCAAGTTCTTCACAGGAATTTCATAGAACAACTTCAGTGCGCAATCCAAATCCCCATATCTAGCATACAAATTGACAAGCCCAACCTCCACAAACCTATCAAACCCCAAACCGCTCTTCACAATGAACCCATGAACGAGGAGTCCTGGTTGAAGAATTCCCAAGGTCGAACACGCGTTCAAAATCGAAGACACCACAAAATGGTTAGGTATCCAACCGATCCTTAGCATCTTCCGGAACGTGCAATAAGCCTGAAAACTAGCTCCATCGCGCACGAAGCCAGATATCAGGGTACACCAAGAGATCAAATCTCTTTCGTTCATTCCATCGAACAGTTTGGAGCAACTATTCATCAGCTCAAGTTTTGCGTACATATCCATCAAGACATTGGACAAAAGGAGATCAGATTCGAATCCGCGAGCGATCAAGCGCGCATGGAGCGAGCCAACCGTCCGATGATCCCCGGAACGGAGGCATTTCCTGAGGGAATTGACGTAAAATCTAGCACGGGAGTCGCTGCGGAAGGCCTGGTCGAGAGGAGCCAGTATTTTGATCAAATCCGCGACACAACCGGCGGTGCTGCAAATGGATCTACCTATGTTGGTGAAGCAGGATGATGCGGTGGCAGATCGTCGGAGGAGGATGGAAGAGGATCGTATTAACATAAGAAGAAGGGAGGATGAGGGAGAGTTCGAAGCGGTCGTTGATGGGACGTAGGCAGGACAGTCGCATGGCGAGCGCCGCCGCCGGAAGTGCGACGGACGAGGGAGGGGGACAATTTGATTGAACCCAGCCTTCCCAAAGGAATCATCTAATTCCGTTGTAGTAAACGGGCTCACGGCCCATAAATAGGACTGACTTGGTCTTTTGTTTGTGTTTCGGCCTGGATTGTGTTTTGCTTGAAGAAAGGACTAAATAGGGGAAACTTAAAAAGACGACCCTAATCTAAAAAATAACAATCAAGAAAAAATGAGGGGCATTTTATCAAAACGCGATCCAGGAAAGAATTTTTAATATTTTAAAATATTTTTTAATAAAAAATATTTTTTTACAAAAAAGTACGTCCTTTGTGCCGGCCTTCAAAGGTTCTCTAACATGGAATTTACCAAAAATAAGGAATTTATAAAAAAAAGAAAATAAATTTTTGTTGTTTTTGTTATTACGTAATCCGCTAGCTTAATGATGGAATGAGACGTTTCTTATCAAGGGCTGTCCCACTAATAATTATACATCCAAGATAAGGCGTTCACTCTTCCGGAGCATGGGCGTGATGTAACTGTAAAGCCCTCCACAAATTAATCAAGCACACTCATAGTTCCAATCTCAATCTCAAGTACGATGTATTATAAGATATTTTTCTCTGATAAAATATAAAATATAAAATATAAAATATAAAATATCTACTATTGAGCGAGGAATCGCTTGCACTTGTATAACTTCACTCATCCTTCTAAATTTTTGGAGAATTGAACTATGAGCACATATGAAATCTCATAAATATAAATTTAAAAAGAAAAATTAAATTAATTATTTATTTTTGTTTTGATAATTCTTAATCCTAGAAGTGATTGTTTGACTCCATAGAAAATTTCATCCGCCACCTACATAAATTCAAAAAATATTCGTGACATGCACTTGACGTCAAATGTTCACTGCAGATAAATATTTTCTAGACTGAATTCGAACCCCATGGGATATAATTAATTATTTATTTTTGTAATGCTTATTACGAAGGCTCAAAAGAGTTGTCTTTGAGTTTGCCTTAATCTAGAGAGGAAAGGGAAGATTCCTTTATGCATTATCCATTTCCTCCTTGTCTTTTTTTTTTTTTTCATCCAGCCATATCTTGATGGTGCTTTGATGCAAATCTGTTCATTGCATTCAAATTCAGAACGACCATATCCCAAAGAATCATTTATTTATTTATTTTATATATAGATTTGGCTCGAGATTGTTCATTTTAAATTATAAGTTTACTTACTAAAGCTCAATCCAATTAAATCCCTAGCATCTACCAATTTCGCCCAATCTAAACCCTCAAGCTCCCCCATCTTTATACTAAATGCGGTTTTCGAACTCAAAATCTTGACAATATCTATAAAGATTTAACCGTCACCTTAGCGACCCTTATAAGATGACCCTCTATTATCTGAAAGAGAATAAATCACGAGGGACTTTATCCAAAATAGTATTCATAACAGCTCTTATGAATGAATACCCACATTTAAAAACTATTAAACAAATGTCATATATACTCTAAATAATAATTTACCATTTCAGCAAAAGATAGAATTCGCCACCCCAACAGTCCCACATGATTAGTCCCACGATCATCTATGAGGAGGTAAATCGAGAAACTGCAGTTGGTCACGATGGGGGAGGACATTACCTCGACTTCATCGAGATTCGACTCTTGTCCACTTCAGTAAATCGTCCGTCATAACCAACTAAACTATGCCTCAGAGATAATAATAAATTTACCATGCACTATATAAAATTATAATAAATCTAGACAAACAAATTTTCATTACGTGACAAATCATAAGGATTTTACTGTATCATAATAACATCAAATTAGTTACAACATGTTGATTTTTAATTGTAAACTTTAATTCCTTCTCCTTAACCCTCCTCTGACTCTCATATTGAGGTTACGATGATCTGGTAAAATATCCATCAGCCATTGTTCCTAGTTGCCATACCCATCTTGTATTGCCACGGTTATCTTACCTACATCCATCAGCCGCCATTTCGTAGTTCGACTAATAATCTAATTCTAGCTTTTGTTCTTCTTTGTAGTTCTAGTTGAATCTCCTGAACTATTCAGGTTATCAAAGCAACTCACTCATCTGATATTCTTGTTTGAAAATTAGGAACCAAACAAGCAAGAAATTGGATTTCAATGGCATAGGGTACCTTGATTGACATGAGTTTGCCCCAATTTGTCAATGGAAGATGAACAACCAATGTTCTTCATTTGCTTGTCCAAGCATAACAATGCCCTCGCAATATCAGCAAACTGGGGATGAGATTGATCAGCAGCTGTAAATACATGAGTTTCGCCTCTTGTCTGAATCCAACTGCAACCAGGGTTCCTCTTCATTCCCCCCTGTTTCATAAGCATTCTCACATGTGATGCCTCCTTCCACCTTCCAGATTGAGCATACAGGTTCGCTAGTGCAACATAGTTTGAAACATTATCTGGTTCCAAGTCAAGTATGTGCCCTGAAAGATCTTCTGAGAACTCTATATCACGATTTTCTTTAGACAAAGTAAGCAAAGATGTCAAAGTATATGCATCAAGTGCAATGGAAGTTGCAGATAAAGCACCAAACACTTCCTTGATTCTGCCATGGCGAGCAAGTAGAGCAGCTAGACAGCCATTGTGTTCCTTTTGGGGAGTTAGATCATGTACTGAGATCATCACAGTGAGAATCCTAATACCTTCAGCAAAATCCCCTGCATGTGCACATGCAGAAAGGAGTCCAGTAAAGGTGAACCCATCTGGTGTTATCCCCTTTTCGCACATGTCATTGTATAGTGTAAGAGCTTCTTTTGCCTTCCCATGTAAAGCGTACCCCGATATCAAAACATTGTAAACAGTTGGCATCTTATGGGAGACCATCTTGAATACATTTGTGGCAAGATCTATACTTCCACATTTTGAATACATGTCTATAAGAGATGTCGCAATGTATGGGGATAGTACGAACTTGTGTCTGGTTATATACCCATGAATCATCCTTCCGTTGTGTAATGAGGACAGATTTGTGCAAGCTAAAAGCAGTCCTACAATGCTAGTAGGATTGGGTCTGATACCAGCTGTTTGCATTTGAAAATATAAATTTATTGCTTCATGACTATATCCATTCTCTGCTAAGCCATGAATGAGACTAGTCCATGTGATTATATTTGGGCACACTCCGTTGTTTTGCATCTCCGCAAACATAGCTAACGCCTCATCAACTTGACTGTTTCGAAGAAAACCAAGTATAAGTGAGTTCCATGAGATTACATTAGGATGCATACTTTCTAGCTGCATCTGATAGAAAAGGTTCAAACCCTCACTACTCAATCCATTGTGTGCATAAGCAGATATCATTGTATTCCACATCACCAGATCTCTTGAATCTGTAATCAGATCAAACACTCGCCGAGCAGTGTCTACCCTCCCAAAACTACCATACAAATTAATGATGCTACTTGCAATTGCAAGATCTGAATCAAGATTATTCCTGATGCAGTAGCTATGAGCAACTTTGCCGAGAGATAGATTGTTAGAAATGGTAGCGGCTGCTATGATGCTTGTCAGAGTAACTGAATTGAATTTGCAATTCTCTTGTATCATCTGAGAGCAAGTAGTCAGTGCATGGTTAATCTGTCCATCCTGCACATAACCAGATACTAGCAAGTTCCAAATTACTGTATCTCTATCAGCCATCCTGCAGAAGATGCGCTCTGCATCCTCAATTGACCCTGCCTTACAATAAAAGTTTATGAGGGAGCTACCAAGGATATTGTCCAGTTCTAGCCCCATGAGGATTGCCACAGCATGACCTTGTCTGCCTTCAGCAAGAGCTTCAAGGTTAGCAGACGAGGATAGCAAACACGAAATGCTAACTCGAGTTGGTTGGATTCCTTCGATCCTCATATGATGAAATAGTTTCAGTACCTCAAGATTCGAGCCATTGTGAGCATTGGCCACGAGCATGGTATTCCAGGTAATCACATTTCTCTCCGGCATTTCTTTGAACACCTTCCAAGCATCTCCTAAAATCGTGCATTTTCCATAAAAATCAACAAGACTGCTCAGAACGTAGACACAAGACCCAAAACCCATCTTCAGCGCATAGCCATGGATCCCTCTGCCAAAACCAGTGCATTGAAGCGAAGAACACGCCTTTAGGGCATTAGGGATCACGAAATTGTCAGGAAAACAAGCAGCTTCCAGCATTTCCACAAAACCCACCAAAGCTTCTTCATCCAAACCAAGTTGGCAGCGCAATCCAATCATGGCCGCCCAAGAGAAAGCATTAGGTCGGCCCTGCTGGCGGAACATCTCTTCGGCCACCGCCAAGCAGCCACATTTCGCGTAAAAAATCAACAATTTTGTTTTCATATACTCGTTTCTATGGAACAAAGAGCCAAATTTCAGTATCCGGGCATGGATCTGCTGACCTTGAGGCAGAGCTCGATCGTAGATGCATCCTTGCAGAAGTTCACCATAAATTTCAGGGGCGAGAGGGAGATCGCTTTCCGACTCGAATTGAGTGACGAGGGCGAATGCTTGCCGAAGCAGACCTTGCTCGCAAAGGGAGGACAATTGAGGAAGATGGATCTGGGGTTTCTTCGGAGGATGGTTTATGGCAAAAGTAGAAGATTTGACAGGCTTGATTGGGGCAGTGGAGGAGGGCGGAAGAGATCTCAGAATGGGCGGGTGCGGGAGAAGAGAGGCCATGATTCACCGCAGCATCGGATGGATAAAGCACGGATGAGTTATATTGGAAAATAATGATAAAACACAGAGAGTGACCTCGTCTTTGTCTTCTTGCCGCCGCTGAATTGCGCATCTTCGCCATCGGCTCCGGCGCCTGGTTCGATTCGTGCATAGCGTCAAAGCTGCTTATTGGAAGAGTCAAGGAACAGCGTCGGTGACGACCTCGATCCACAAAGCTTGGAGAGGAAGCAACAAGACGGGAGAGACGTCCGCGTAGTCTTCGGCAAATGCCTACAAGCGCAACTAAAATTTGAGAATGTGTTCACGCAACTATTATTTTTCTCATTTCAATTTGACTGCTCTCGCAACTATTGAAATTTTCTCTTCTTTATTACCTGCAATAATCTTTATTTTCTTTTCTCTCTCCTTTACGTTACAATCATCTCTCTTCTCTCTCACTTTTACCAATAATATTTTTTTCTAATTTTTTTTAAATTTTTAATAGCTAATTATAAACAAATAAATAATAATAATAATAAAATTTATTTTATTAATGAAAATAATTTTAAAATTGAATAAATAATTATTTTGATATTGAATTTTAAAAATCAACACCATAACTTAAATACAATATTGATATGGTGTTAGTTTTCAGAAATTTTATAAATCTTAAATCATTTTAAATACTATTGGAAGGATTTTAAAATAGTAAAAAATGACTTATTTGAATTCAGATTCACCTAATAAATCCACAGGAGTTGGAATGAGTTCGATTGAAGCTTTCTAAGTCCATCAATAGATTTTGACTGAAACTCATTAATGGACATTGACGACTTGGATTTCTGAAATTTTACAATGAAATAGAAGTGTGGATTCTATAGAAAGTAGATATAGTAAGAAATCCTAGTCATGAGTCTTCTATACGAAGTTATAGGCTCGTGTCAATTGATAAAATTAAAAAGTCTGAAATTTTCTAAACCTTTTGAGCAATATTAGAAATCTTTTACGATGGTAATGGAGGACACCCTTGGACTCCCAAGTACTACAGGAACCTACAGGAGTTGGAATAAATTAGATCAGAACTCTCTAGGTCCATCATTGGATTTTGATCGAAATCCATTGATGGACTTAGGGTATTTGAATTTTTAAAATTTTGCATGAGATAAAAGATGTGAATGTGTATAAGATATATATGATGTTCAATCATAATCCTAAGAAATGTATGTGAAGTTATGACCGCGTATCAATTAACACACAAACTGTATTGCTGGTCTTTAGAAACCAACATTATGGTGTTGGTTATGATCACACACTGTGATG
>JBBMKF010000040.1:1541513-1553721 GCA_037834155.1 Curcuma caesia | reverse complement strand
TCTGAGTAAATAATATTACCGAATATCACTCAATTGGATGATGAGTGGATCCAATCCCTTGAGCCCATATGCCTTTACACTTAGGCCATATGCTTTTACACTTAATGCTTTTTCATGTTTCTTCCAAATTTTCCTCAATTTGTTTCTATGTTTATTATGTCTTTCCATTTTAATGTTTATATGATTGTAGGCCACATGATCATTCTCTTTCTTAGGTGTGAAGTGATCAAAATTAAGGCAATTTAATCAACCTATCATGGACCCAAAATTTTTTGTCATGATACATTGTATGCTAATGTTGTAATATTCATAATCGGTGCACATAGACCTTATCTAAAATTTTATGCATTAAGATTTCAACCTTTACTTGCATCATATTCTTATTCAGACGTGCAAATGTAGAGAAAAATGAAATGATCACATGTCACTTTGAGGTATATCTGTAATAAACACGATCGTAACAACAAAGAGGTTGCTCGATTACATCCCTATAAATTAGTGATCAACAGACTCATGGTGGTATAGGAAGTCGTTGGCGAAAATGTAAATGTTGTATGAGATCATTGTGGAAAACTTGGGTATATCAAGGATGTTTGCTACTCTCTTCGTAACCTATTTGAATCTCTAACAATTATACCACTCCATTAAGTTTGTCGTTCCATTATAGGTACGTTGACATAATATCATTCTAGCTTAATTTGGCACCTAGGCTTAATATTTGTTTATGTTATAATTTGATTTAAATAGTGTTTTATTTATTTTTCATGCCATACTTAATTACAGATGAATAAAATATTATATGTATCAAATAAAAATAAAGTATTAAAACTACAGGTCATTGATGACATTTTTCAAGACATCATGTCAATACTAATAGTAAATAGATGATATAATTATTTAAACACTAAAGGTTGGGATATATAAAAATATAAAGGTTGGGATATATTTAGAAATCAACCTTAAAAATAGGAAAATTATACTAGCTTTTCCAGTTTGCTTAAGCAATCAATGATAAGAATCCCAATATATAAAACCAGATACTCTATAGATCTCTCACATTAGCAGGAACCTGAAGTAGTATAGCACAATGCATTTATTCAAGGGATATTTGAATTCAAAAGAAGCCAAACGAACGAACAACATCTTATATAAAGGTCGCAAGAAGAATAGTTACTGATTACCTACACTTGAAATTTCTTTAATAAAAGGGGAAAAGTTGCACCTACTCTACATCAACATTTTGAAGTGCTATTTTATCATACTCGGTCTATTCTTTATCTCTATTATAGCTATGGTGTGCCTTCAACAAGTTGTCTGAATCACATGAAACAATCCATATCGAATGCCGTTTCAGTCCTGTGGCATGACATTTAAGTCCTTACAAGAAGAACAACAGTCACATACTGTTATGTGAAAAAAAATGCTAATGGTTTAATACATCTACATTAAACTCTCTCAGTGGTAAGTTCATAAGTTCATTACATATTACCAACAAACTCACCCATAATCACCAAGGCAATTAACAGGCTCCGCCATCATAAAGCCATGTGAAATAGGAATAGTTCAACTTATTGTTTGTGGCTATCAGCCGGGTCCAATTTGAATAAATTAAGAACCCCAATGAATGTTGTACTAGATAAAGGTTGAAATTATTGGACAGGTTTCTACACAAAAAGTTCAGAATAAGAAGTTCCTCCTCAACCATGGAACTTCAATTGACACCAACTGTTTGTTCCCTATGTCTGGCTAACAATGACAGTACCCTATAATTTACTCACCTGTGAATTCACAGGCATTGAATGGGAATGGATTTTCCTACTGAAACCATCTGTCTCAACTCAATAGACTAATTTTTCCTTCACAAGTTTGCCATCTTTAGGAGCATTCAAAAACAAGAAGAATTAGTGCTGTATGTTGATTTGGGAAAATTCAGAACACTGGAATAAAAAAACCTTGATTTATATTGCGTGCTCTATGAACTCCAAGAGGAAACTATTTTCAACAGTTCACATTCATTGCTCATGACTTGGAGTCTAAACTTCTCTTTGTTCAACAATGAAACTCCTGGTGTCATAAGTCAAAACTCTTGCAGTTACATTGGTTTTATTGATGTTTCTAACTTTCTAGACCTTTGTAGTGGACACTAGCAAAAATACTTCTAGGTCAGACTAGAGGATCTGTCCGCATCAGGTTTTAGAATAAAACTAGCAGAAAGTAGGCCTCCATAAGATAGTATTATATTCATGGAAAAAAGAATGCTCAGACCACAAGAAAGTGCTGAAAGTTCAAATAACATGATGAGCAAACTAACCTTGAGAATACGCAGCACGCGGGGAACACTTTGCTTGATTAATCTAACTTTCAGTTCTTTGCAGTACATCAATCCCACAGTCTCGACAAAGATCTCCACATCTTCACAGTCTGCTATTTCGACAGCTGGTAATGGAGACTGCCTAGAGAGTTTAGTTGCAAAGAAACTGCTGTTTTCTGCAAGAACATTCCAATGGACATTCATTGTCACATGGATTCCTTCCTTGCCAAACAAAATAACTTTCAAATCACTCGTCTCTGGTCGACCATAGCCCACTGATATCTTGCGTTGTGGATTGTCAATCGTTGGTTTTGGTGGCCTCTCTGGCTGCCTCTCAGGTGCCTTCTCAGCCACATTTGTTGGTGTTGCAGTGGAAACATCAGGTGTCGGGGATCTCTGATCCTCCGAAACAACTTTTGAACCTAAGGGGCCAGAGTGTGGTTTCCTATCAGCTGGGGAATTCGCCGTCCGCTGGAACGATGACGACTTTGATGGCAGCGGAGATGATACTTTGTGCTTGCTCTGGTGATTGTGATGATTTTTTAGGGTTTTCTGAAGAACGGCAGGGGAGGGGCAACACCAGAAACCTTCAGGAGTTACTGCAATCGGAACATTTCGGATCCTTGTCTGCCCTTGCTCAATCCTTCCAACTCGAAAATCTGCCATTTGCACTACCCAAGGGGGAGCAAGTGGGCAAGGCTTCTGGTAACTAGGGTTCCAGGGAGGGTCAACAATCTCCAAAAGATCAAAGCATAGAAACAAGGTAGGGTTCCTCGCAAGAAACACTATCTGCTAGTAACACCCGAACCTTGATTTGTTAGGGCACCAACAAATTTTGCTAGAAAAATGGAACCCTATTCAAAACTGCAAGCAAAAAACAAAGGGGGGAAACTATTAGGTTGAATTCCAAAACCCAACGAATTTGGACTTTCTATTTCTAGCATTTCTCAGTATCTGGGAAGTGAACCCTAATAGAAACCAAAGGAAACTTTAAAAGAAAGAAATATCAGATAAGAGATCAAAAGAATCACTTACTCGTCTCTGACCTTGCCTCCTTCCGCAAACGGCTTCATCCTTCTTCTACACATCTCGTGCTCCCTTATTTGGCCATTGCCATGATGAAAGATAGCAAAAATCATTTCTCTCCAGTTCAGTGGTAAAAAGACGAGATCTTTAGCGTTACCAGCTAAGAAAGTCGCTTCTTTTGCCTCCAATCTACTTCAACCCTAAGCCATCGACTCGTCTCTCTCCACCCTTTACCTTTTCTCTCTCCCTCTCTCTCTCTCTCCGAGCTTGTGTACTGTACCGACAAGGCATCAATCAAAGCCCCACTCCTCTGTTTCTGAGCTCTCAAACAGCAGAATATGCTCCAAATGCTCCCTTTGAAACACGCATGCACGCCGTGACGATAACTGGATAAGGATTTTAAAATGGAAGAGTGGTATGCACTAGACTTTCGCTTTCAATTCCCAAGATTAACGAGGAAGAGATGAGAGAGCAAGAAATCCATAAGCCTTCATGCAACTAGTGCTGGTATTCCAATTTTTTACTAACGGGGGCCAAATTTGCAGCCGGTGACAGATTTTTGAGCTGGTTCTTTTCAGTAAATTAAGAACAACTCAGTCACGTACAATTCATGGGGCCACAGTCTGCATGTTCGTAGCATGAGGTGCTGCAAAAAGAAATTGGATTCTCTCAGTCAATAATGGGGGTGGCCATGTTTATTTAATGAGAGAAACAAGTGGCCATGGCGAGAGAAACAATTTCACATGCAGAAAGAGAACAGAGGAGATCATGATTCATGGATAAGATTTCTGATCATCCTCCTGCCTTGTGATTGTTGAGACTATCAACATGGTTTGCTTGCCAAAGTGATGGGCATTGGGCTTCGGGAAAACTTTGGGACTCAGTGTTCCATGATCTACTGCTGTGCTAGTTCACTAACTAGTTTGATTTGAATATTTAACAAATGTCCTGAATGGAATAACTCAAACTTCATCACTTCTTTCCAAGATTCAGAAACCAGAAAACCAGCTATTCATTACATATGTTATCTCAGTCCATTTTGCAGTACTAGAACTTTGGATTGGTGGGTCTGCCAATATAAATATGCAATGCCATGACAAGCAAAAGAAAGATGGAGCAAAACAACAAACACTGTCCTCCTTTTGTGTCGAGTGTTACCAAAAAGCTTCCTCCTTTATCAGCAGCTTTGCTTTTGCTCTGCTTTGGAGCTTAGCTATCATATTGCAGGCAATGAATGATCTCAGTGCCTTGGTATCTATCAATTGATTCTGTCTACAGAAGCCAGGAAAGCAAAAGAGGACCAACTCATTCCCATCGACTCCAATTTCTTTACAGTGATCATGTGAGCAGAGGCACATGTCTGTTATGGGGCAAACTTTAGAGTCAAAGTTCCTTAAAGATACAATAATAATGTCTCTTATCCTCTTATCTCTTTATTTTTTTTAAAAAAAAAGGAGATTATGATAGGCCTCACCCAGGACCAATCAGTTTGGAATATATTAATGAAAAAAATTTAAATTATAAAAACAAAAATAAATAGAAAAAACTAAAATTGTTATGAGAATTCTACAGTGTTAAAATAAAATTTCTTAAATGCTTCCTAAAAAATTTATAGCATTCAATCAAATTTAGCCCATTGGGCCGGCCCTCAGTTTTCTCGGCTGGGCAACTTGACTGCATCATTTTAAAAAAATTTGGACATCATCATTTAATTGGGTTCGGTTGGAGCCCAATTATAGAAAAGGGCCTGATTTATTTGAGACATTGTTCGTTCTATTTTGGAAGATGATTGTTGATAAATCATAAATACTTAGGCAGAGTAATCTCATTTTAAAGAATATTGAAAAGGATGTGTTTATATCCTAAACAACTAATGATTACAAATCAATGACAACTAACTTGAATGGATGCATCAACTAATTACTAGTTGTCCACATTATCATACTAATGACTTTATTGGAGTGAGCCACCAATAAGATGAGGAGCTCATCTAGAGAAAGTTGCATCCACAATACCTTATGAATAACAAATATCACATGAACATTTGACTACATTATTAACATTTTTACTTCTAGACCAATCAATATAATCTCTTGACACATGTGGTATACATTCGGAGGGTAGGACTGCTCTCAGGGCATAATTAAGTTGGTTACGACGTAGCAAATTTATTGAAATGGACAAGAGTTAAATCTCGACGAAGTCAAGGTAATGTCTTCCTCATAGTGGTCAACTGTAGCTTTTTAATTTACCTCCTCATAGATGGTGGTAGAGTCGACCATGTAGGATTGCTGGATAGTGAATTCCATCTTTCCCTAAAGGAGGGTAGGACTAATGCGAAAGTGGGTTTGCCTAAATGTAAGGTTACACAACCATGTGCAAAACCACAAGTTGGATCGCACTATACAACTTCATTTCTTTATGATCCACTACTACGAGCCAGAGGGCATCACAATTATCATGGTCAAATTATCCTACTGGGGAGGACATAAGAGATAGATATGTGGCTCACATATGGACATATATGTATTAGGGCTACCCACCTTATTGTGAAAGCATGATGGCATCAAGTTGATGTTAATTTTAATGAAAATTTATACATGATCATTGCAAAATGGCCGGCTATCGGCCAAGGCATCAACCACACACACACACATATATATATACTTGCTCCCTAATCTTTTGCATGTTTTTCTCTGAGTGTACGTAAGTGTTTTATGGAGCAGGCGAGTTGACTGGCCAGGAGGCGACATGGAGCAGTGCTCATGCTAAAAGCAGACCCGGCCAGCATTTGACATCTTTGCCTAACTCCCGGCCTTTGGAAAGCTCCCTTGTCGTGCTTCACGAGATTTAATCGGGGGCTTTGCCTTTGCTTTTTATTGTGTTTTTTTGTTGCATGGGCTTTCGCTTTTGTTCACAATTTTGCTCCTCTTTCTTTGCTCTGCTTTCTCTTGTTTAATTTTGTCTATCTTTCCTTTTGGTCTTTCTCTTAAGCTGCGCGTGTTACTAGCTCTACTTCACCTTTTAAAAGCTGAGCACTCTACTGGTCTTGTTTCCATCTTCTTCTTCTTCTTGATATCTTGGCATACGAGTGGAGATTTTATATATTAGTAAACCTTTTCCATGCCATTCTTCTGCAGTGCCATTAATTATTTGCAACGTATCATTATTTTGCATGAAAATATTGAACCATTATTCACTGCCATTATGGTGCCTTATAATTCATGAATCAATAATGGAACAAAAACAACAGGAATTCCTTTGTTTGATTCAAGAATTGAATTGGCATACAATCATTGTTCATGCATTCTATTTGAATTGGCTGGCTCATGAGCTTGTGCATCCTAAATGAACTATAATACCTGAACATCCTTGTAAAAAATATTCTAACCATCCGAGTTAGTTCAGCTTGACTAAGTTCCACATCAAGCTACTTAAAAGGAATCATACATTTAGTTTTTCTTTTGACACCAATTTTCATGGTGGTTCAATCTTACAAAAAAAAAATTCAAAAGTGTTTCTCCTCATCCATTCCATTTGATTGCTGGTTCAAAGGTTCATGATTCTCTTCAGCTCTCAAGAACAGTGCAATAAGAAGTAAACACATTATGTCATTAGATTGTTGTCAGTTAGTGACTGATATGTGGCTTTTTCCTGTTTGGTCTCTGTCCTAACTTCTCTCATCCTGATCTTCACACTCTCTGGCAAGTAAATCCACTCTAACCAAGTTTCTCAATCCCACATTTTCACTCCTGCGTCAGATGAGTTTGCTCAGTGGTCCTGTCGGTTTAGTACCATCTTTCCCTTTACATCCAACGCCAGAGAAGCTTTAGGTGGCAATCGCAGTGTTTGCTTGCAGCATTGCATGGCGATGGAGACTGAGGGAAGGCAAGTCGCCCAAGTTCAGAATCTCAAACACTCTAGTGGCAAGTTTTCTTCGAGGCACAGGCGCACCAAGAGGTAGCTCATCGTCTCTCTTTGAATTAATCCATTGATCACTGTAACCTTCTTGTGTTCCTTTATTACAGTGATTCTGACAAGACAAACTTGGAGCTTCAGTTTGGTTCCACAGCCAGATCAGTTAGTTCTGCGCAGGTATTTTACTTAGTTTTTTCTTGGAATTTTGATCTTGATAGTGTCTCTGTTCAGTTCTTAGGAAACATTAATTTACGTGTTGGCCAAAAGATATCTAAATTTTCTATGGTTCTTGGTTCATAAACTGTTTGTGATAATTCTGCTTCAAGTAGGAGATGTAACTTTTCCTCTTCAGATCTACCTTAACTAGAGTTTTTATTTCTACAAGGACATCATGAGTATACCAGAACCAGATACTGAGGAATTGATTAGGGAGATTGCCTTATTGGAATTAGAGGTTATGTATCTGGAGCAGTATCTGTTATCACTTTATCGGAAGGCTTTCGATCACCAAGTGCTCACTTTGTCTAGCTCAAGTGGTGGCAAACTGACAAGGTCGCGGAATTCTCACTCCCAGGTGATTCAACATGACTCAACACTAGGGGCATCATCAAGGAAACAAGGCACAAAGCATTTATCTTTTCGCGAAACGATGAATCAGAATTCAACTATAAAACTAGTACCTCAAGATGATGATCAATGCAGCAGTGCGTCGTTCTCACAAAGGGCAACTTGTTCGGCATGGATATCATCTTCCAATGAAAGTTTGGCAAGAGCTGCTTACTCGTGCTATTCGCCACCGCTATCGTTTCGCAAGGCAATAAGATGTCAATCTTTGTTCTTCAGCAGATAACAGTATTTGTGTTTCAAATTTTTTTTACTTCCTTGTTTTGTTTGTTCAGGAAGAAAAGAATAATCATGCTTCAACGGTGATAAGCTTAGCAGAATATCTTGGTGCCAATATCGATGATCATGTCCCGGAGACACCGAATAGGCTTTCAGAACAAATGGTGAGATGCATGAGTGCCATGTTCTGCAAACTTGCTGATCCTCCTATGGTTTGTCATGGTCCTCCATCATCTCCTGTTTCATTGCCTTCATCAGTCACTGTTCTTTCTCCGACACAACAGACAGATAGTCCAATCCACAAACACGGGGCCTTCGATTCCTGGTTGATCAATGCTTTCCAAGCCAAGGGACTCGAAGAACTCAGTGGAGCACATACTGATTCTTGCATTGTGGAGGTGCCTTCAATTAGTAGGGATCCATGGAGACTGAGGGGTGTTGAAGACATGCTACTGAATTATAAGTTAGTTCACTTGAACTCAGCACCAATACACCACAAACTAGAACACTAGTCTTGAATATTTCAGATTGTCATCGAAATTATTGTCATTTTCAGGTCAGTTCTTAGTCGACTAAAAACGGTAGATCCAACAAAGATGAAGCATGAGGAGAAGCTAGCCTTCTGGCTTAATGTACACAATGCCTTGGTGATGCATGTAAGCACAAATCTTGGTCCATTTGCGAAATAGTTGTATGATATACTTTCCTCACATGTTCATATTCTTTACAAAGGCATATGTAGAATGTGGAATTCCACAAGATAGCACGAGTAAGGCTTCCCTTCTTGTCAAGGTACCATGGTCGATCGTATTGGCTAAGTAATTTTGACTTGTTGATGTTAAGCCTTCATCACATTCTTGTTGTTTTCTCTAGGCGAGTTGCACAATTGGTAATTGTGTAGTGAATGCAGCCATCATAAGAGGTTCCATTCTTTGTTGCCGCGCACATTGTCCTCGACAAGTATGCCTAATAGTTTTTTCCCCCTTACTTTTGTCACTTGGAAGAAAACTATGGCATTGCATACATTTGAATTACAGCACTGAACATCTATAATTGTTTAAAATATGAAGAGTTGCAACTTTCTTGACCACAATTTTGATATGCACTCCAATAATCTCACAAGTTACCCTTCTATGATTTCAAGGGGCTTCAATCATTGTTCTACACAAGATTCAAAAACAAGGTCGGAGATCGTTGGCACGGATATGCCATCGAACAACAAGAGCCTCTTCTTCATTTCGCACTATGTTCCGGCAGTTACTCTGATCCTGCAGTAAACATTCCACACCCCATCAATATTAGTTTTCATTGAAACTGATACACTCATTTCTTTATGTTTGCTCTGATACAGTTAGCTAGAGTAGTACTTTACTAATTACTGCAGGTGAACTTGGATACCCTCTTGCATTTGCCATGATAATTTTCGACTAGCTGCCGATATTAACTAGTAGCTAGAGTTCACTGAAACTTGGCAAATTAGCTCTGTCATTCTGTGCTTGATACCTGATCCTTCTCTCTAGGTCCGAGCATATAGCCCCAAGAGAGTGTTTCAACAATTGGAAGCTGCAAAAGAAGAGTATATCCAAGCAACTGCCAGGATTTGCAAAGAAGAGAAGATCATAGTTCCAAAGATTGTGGATTTGTATGCCAAGGAGATGGCACTAAGCTCACAAGCTTTGGTTGACATGGTTCATCATCATCTCTCCGGGGATTTTCGGAGGAGGTCAATTCAAAGTATTCCGAAATCCAGATCATCCAGCAAAGTTTTTGAATGGCAACCATATAACTCCAACTTCAGATACCTTCTGTCAAGAGAAGTTGCATGGTAGGAATTACTGGTGAATTGGTTTGAAGAGTTCGATTTGTTCTTTCTTTTTTCTTTTGCTCTTTAATTCTTGACATTTGTTTATTAATTGTAAGAAGGTAAGAGCTGGAGTTGTGCATCTTTGAGGACATTCAATTGAGCTTGTAGAAATTTGGTATAGAAATCTCTTGGGTTTACCTAATTGTGGATTAGTCGACCTAATTAACCTTGATATAAGCATTAGAATGGCCTAATATGGGTTAGTTGGGGTATAACATAATCTTTTTTTGGGATTGAACTAGCTCAATTTTTGCAAATTATTAATGAATCAATGGTGGTTTGGTTCTATGGTATCACTTTAATTTAATCTCATACAATAAATTATGAATTGATAGAGGAGCTTTATGCTTTAGGTTACTTGATTATTAGTGACTTGAGGTTAAGTATTTTAATCTCTCTTAAGTTTAAAGTTTTAGATTATTTGACTTTGAGTTTAAGTAGAAGATTGGGAAATTGTAATTCTTGTATAGAATTGAGTCATGTACGCTTTTTATTTGAAGTAATAAATTGTAAATGCCATTTTAATTTTTATTATTATTTCAAGTTCATTCTTTTTTTTTAATCTTTTTTAATTTAAGATTTAATAAAAGCTAACTTCTCATTAATCCGAAGTTTAATTTCAAACAGAAATTTATAACTAATAGCTTGACATTGATTTATTAATTTTTTTAAAAAAAATCTCAAACTAAAATTACTTTTGTTTAATATCAAATTATCAGAAAATTATTCTTATTTTCCAATAAAATTAGTTCTTGAGTTTTAGGAGGCATTAAAAATTAGAATAATCGAGGGATTTTTTTTATGATCGGTTTTTTAAAAAAATCTTTTTATTTAAAAAACCTCCTTCCCTTTAAATCGGTCACGGGAAAGAAGATCAAACAAAGTAGTCTTAATTAGCTAATTAGCAAACACGAAAAATTTACGAATTATATTATTTTTCTATATTTTAGAAAATAAAAGTTAATATAGATGACCTTTTTTTATTTTTTTCTTTAAATTTTTGTAGTTTTCGTTTTTATTTCTAAACATTTATGTTTTGAGTTATAAAAAATTTCAAAATTTATAATTGGCTCCCTATAATTACATTATGATTTTCTTACATTTTGATATTATTTTTCATAAATTTTTATATTCATCCCTAAAATTTTAAATAACATCAACCATCAAGCTACTCTATATTTTAAAAAAAAATTAAAGTTTCTCCCTGACGCATGAGTTTTTTTTCCAGTTTAGTCCTTAAATTTAACACATATCAAAGTTTTCATATTTTTCAAAATATATCAAAAATATTTTAATTTATTAATTCACTTTGGCATTTTTAAAATCAAATTATAAGCCCTTTAATTTTTTATTTCACCATATAAATTTCATTTTAACTCCCACAATGTTATAAATTCACCAATATATCAATATTGATATAAATTATAATTTAATTCTTTAATTATATTCTTATTTAATTTGATTTTTAAAAATTTTACTACTCTCGTAGTTATAGATTTTTTAAAATTTTCTCTTATATTTAGGAGTGTCAATTCGATATGGATCGGATGCGTTCAAATCAGATTGAAACAAAAATATTATTAAAAAATCTCAATATGAACTCGATCCGAATCCGAAATTAATCCAAAACTCTAAACCCGAATCCGAATCTGCATAACTTGCCCAACTTGAATTTTATCTTAATATTTTATTATTGTCATACTAATATTATATAAAAAATTTTAATTTTTAAAATAAAATTTGATTTAGTCCCTGAAAAAATCTTCTAAATCCTAAATCTGAATCAACTAAGTCAATCCGGGTCAAACCCAAACCCGATCCAAATTTAAGTCAATCCAAAATCTTCAACTCCAACCCACCCAAAAAGTCTCAATCCAAACCTGACTTTTTTTCATATTAATTCAGATCATATTGGATAGGGTCTATTTTTGTCACCCTTACTTATATTTTTACTATATTTTTACTATGATTTCACCCTTACTTATACATAAATTACATTTTATATTTCGTCATAATCTAAATATTAATAATAAATCATTCAATGATGATGATTATTTAGTAATAAAGATAATTATTTTATCTAATTAACATAATTTATTGTGTTGATAATGGTTAATCAATCACTAGTATTATTATATTTTATAGATAATAAATTAATTAAGATTTTCTATCATTGACATTTTTTTTATAAAAGATGAGTATACAAAATTATGAGTGTTTATTTTCCAAGTAAAATTCTATAATTT
>JBBMKF010000040.1:1480816-1512640 GCA_037834155.1 Curcuma caesia | reverse complement strand
TTTTGGTATACTGATAATTTCGGTACGGTATTATACCGAAAATGTTGGTATACCGAAATATCGAAAAATAATAATTTCATACCGATACTGAAAAATTCGGTACGGTATTATACCGTACCAAAATTTTCGGTATACCAAAATTTTCGATATGGACGGTAAATATCGGTATGGTATCTGCGGTATACCAAAAATTCGATATTTTTCCCACCCCTATTCAAGATTCGATCCATTACCTCAATAACCAAGAACCAGCAACGGAAGTAAAGTTCCTTCCCCTCTGGCGAATGAAACGGTGGCCGATCCTTCTCTACTTCCTCTCCTGATCCAATTTTCGGCACCCACCTCAAAGTGAATCGGCGATGGACAGCTAGAAGAAGAAGAGAGCAACGCCAGAACGTCACCTTGTCTCCACTGTCGGTCGGCGTCTAACCTCAATGCTCCACCATCGCCTTCACGCGGTCGACGAGACTACGGTGGCGTCGACAGAGAAATGGCAACAGCGGCTAGAGAAGAAGACAGTGAGGACTCGCGGAGAAAGGCACGTCGGAGCTGCTCGATCTAGGGTTTGGGAGGTGGAATGGAGGATGAAGAAGAAAGGAGAGAATCAGCGATTTCGTGTTTCAAAGAGGATGCACAGTAATTGGGTTTAAATCTTAAGATTTACTGTAATCCTTGAATCGGTTATTGTAGCGAATCTGATTCAACTTTGGTTTATTTGGTTCACTAACCAAATGACTTCCGATTCGATCCAAACAAATTTCGTTTGATTCGTCTTCGTGAGATGAATCTTCCCATACTTTTTAGTTTGTCAAAACCTCTTTCATCACGAATCAAACTAAATTGGTTCAAACTGAATCATCTGGTTCACTAACCAAACAATTTCAGATCTGACCTAATTTGATTTCGTTGATTTTGTCTTTGCAAGACGAGTTCCATTCTCCACCACAACAAAATTTTCGATATCTTACACACACTTAACTTGAACCTTTTGTAATTATCAAAATTTAAGTTTGATCATCTGGTGCTTCTTACACCAACATTGTATACCTAAAAAAATATCAAAAGAGGATTGTTTGATAATTACTATGTGTTGATCATGTAAATGAACAAAATCATGATATTTTCCTTTCAATGTGGATGCTCCAAAAAAAACTGTTAAAAGTGATCTAACACACTATTTCAATGCAATTTATGTCTAAGATCAATTGAAGCCTATAATTTTTTAATATTAAAATTATTAATAATTAAATTCATTTCCAAATCCAAATAAATATTGTTATGAATATATCCAACACAACAATATTGCTGTTTTGAAATCCAATGAAATTACATTATAATTTGTCGATGAAATTATAGCTTCAACAATGACAACATCCAAACCCATAGGAGACAAACATAAACATTAAAGAATAAACATGTCTATGTTACATACTTTTGCGGATGATCGAGAACCAAAGGCTAAAACACCTATCACACTTATTGTGTCATTCTGAAACGAGAGTATAGACGACAAATAAAACTTTAAACTTGAATGTAGAGAGTCGAACCAAGTCAGTGTGTTCATCGAAAATCCTAAGTGATTTGCTGCCTGCTAAGAGGGACACAAGAAATATTTGTCAACATTTTCAGTACGTGACAATCTTAATAGAGAAGATATTAATTTGACACACATAGAGAGAAGGAGAAAAGAAAAGAGATATTGAGATTACATGCATTTGAACCATCAAAGTTATTTTAAAATTTAAACGTTTCAAAAGTGATCCAAATGCATAAAAAAAAAGGTTAATTTTGATGGAAGGGGTAGAAGGGAAAATTCATTCTTAATTAAATTAGTACGGCCGTTAATTATTCTCATGAGTAATTTGGGAATTTTCAAAATCGCGCCCTCCGGTGAATCGCCGTTATTTCTAACAGCATGTCTCTCTTTCGCTCGCTCCGGTTTGGATTAATTTCCGTAGCAACTCCTTCTCAAGGTACGGACTCCATGACAATGCTCCGATTACTTTTCCTTCCTCCTCGATCGGCATCCTCCCGATTGGTTCTACTTTTTCTAAATCTCCGCGATATTTGATTCATGGCGAGGTCTTCACCTCGGTCGATTTCTATTGGATGGTAAAATCGGTGGAATCGAACTCCCATGTTTGTTCTCTGTTCCCGGGACCATGAGCCCGGATCTAGGGTCCTTTAACTCTTGCAAATTTGGATTCATCATTTTTTTTGTTGATTTGGGCGACAATATATCCTTTTTTTTCTTCCTATCGATGTCTCAGATCTGGCCAGCCGATTCGACTCGTAGATGATGAAACCCTAAGGCCTAACTTTGGTGGCGTTGATTCCTCGAATACTTTCTCGACGCTGTTCTTCATTGCGATTATAAGGTGATCCGCGATGAATTCTAGGGCGGGGCAAACGTCATATCGTGATCGGACGCAGGAGTTCGTTAAGGCAGTCGAGAATTGCAAAAAGTCCTTCTCGTCGACTCTAAATGGGCCGAGCAGCAGCACTGCGCCTAACTTGGAAGGACCTAAATCAGCAGCCTCCATCCAGTCGGAGTTCAGCAGGAGGGCTTCGCAAATTGGACTTGGCATCCATCAGACTTCACAGAAACTTGCTAAGCTTGCGAAATGTAAGTAACTGGTTATGGTTGCATTTCATTTCTTACTTTTTTTTTCAAGTTAAATTTGAAGCCGAAATTGTTATCATGCCATGGGGCCTCTGATATGAACAGTCTGTGGTTAATATACGATCCTTGATTAGACGTGTTTGCGGTCCAAAATTTTACATTTGTTAAATAACATCAGAAACTTGATACTGCATGTTCGCTTCTCCTTAGTACAATCCCTAGAGCCGCTTTTTGAAAATTTAAAAATTTTAGTCTGCTTGACCCTATTTGATAATGTTTGTGGAGAACATGTTAATTTTTTTTATTTTGGAATTTCCTGAATCAAAATCTGTTCCGCACTACTTTTGTTTGTCATACCATCACCTCTCACTAGCTTCATATGGGTATGAATCAAACAGTATATATCCAATAATACTGTCTGAAAATATCCAATGGAAGTTTTAAAAAAATTACTCTCATTTCAAACATATGAATGGAGTCTAAATCATTGTAAGAAATTATTTTTCCTGATAGAAATTGTAATTTAAACTACTGCACAAATTACAAGAAAGTTGTTTCCTGATAACACATGTAATTTAAACTGACCCACCAAATATCTTAAAACCCTTGAACAAATTCCTCGTGGTATGCTTTATGTTGTCGTGTTGCATGTGCAGCCTTTAAGAGGAAGATGATAATTTGGTATTTATTGTATCTGTAGAGTGTTTTCCATTTTTTCTTGTCTAAAAAAAGTGTTTGGCTTGTGTGGACATGTATATCCCCTTAGTTCCTATTTTAATTTGTATCAACCATGTCAATAGTTTTTTTATAGTCCTGAGAACTGTAACACCATTAAATATTGATTAACATATTGTTCATGTGATTTTTCTCAGGCAGTTCTTGGGTTCATATGAAATTTATACAGCTCATGCATAGCCTTTTACTTCTTTATTTTCTTTGGATGATGTTGTTGTATCAAATTATTAATTGTAGTCAATTGAGTTTTTTAATAGGGTGTCCAATAGTGATCTTATCACTATGCTCAAGTTAGGGAAACAAAAGGAAAACTTCTTCTCGTGCCCCATTATGTTGTTAGGATAAAGGTTATATGTACAGATTTATATATATTTGTAGCTTGAAAATGACTAAGCAAACTTAAGTCTCTCGATCCTTCACATTAATCTAGGAAGTGTTTGGAGCTAAGTTTATAGGTTTTGGTGTACTGATGACTACATTAACCAGGGAAGTGTTTGGATCTGATCTTATAGGTTTGGAATACTGGTGGCTGTGAAAGTTTCATGCAGTTGTCTGCAAATAGTTTGGACTTAACTTTGTCTTGTTCATGGTCTAGAAACTTAAACAGTTAAACTTTGGCTATGCCAGTAAATGTTACTGTACTGATTTTATGAAGATAAAAAGGTAGACCTCAATTTTAATCTTATTATGTGAATTGTACATTTTGCTTTGATCATATATCGAAAAAATCTTCACATTTTGCTTATATGCAAAACTTGCATCTGCGATTGAACTGGTATGATGGGAGATCAAGTGGAGATGCCTAATAGACATTAGTAAATTTTTCATGGAACTTCTTATAAGTTAAACAGTGTTTTTGTGATGATATTGAATGTTATACTACAATTGACAAATGTTAACGTTATACTACAATTGATAAATGTTATAATTAATTATCAAGTAAGGTTGTTGAAACGAGATTCAAATCCGGAATTGTTTTTTTGGTTTTACAAATCTGGAGTCATAAGCTTCATGTGAAGATAAATATATATAAAGAAATTTACCTTATTTAAATTTGCAAGAACATCCTATTTAATATCTAGTATAATTAATACATTGCCAATTAATAATAAAATACATTATGTAATTAAAGAGTCTAAAGGCCCTATATCCTTAAAATTTTCATCTATGACTTGAACATATAAACAAAAACTTGTCAAAGAGACATGTCTATCTTGTATTACTATCACTATGTATTCTCTCCACTCAAAATGTCCTCCTCTTGGTTTTAGTCTACCATGTCTTCCTCTTCTTTTCCTCTTCTTCTTCCTCTTCATCCTCAATAATTGCACTCACCTATGAAGGGAAGAAGCCTCTAACATCTTGTAAGCTAATAAGTTATCACTATTAGCTGTTGAAGACTAGGACTGGGAGGCAACGTTGTCATATAATAAAGAAGCTTGAGGAATAAACGAAGGTTGCTAAGAATGATAGATGTTCTCCGGTCAAAGGCACTATGGAAATAGTTGTCAACAGGGGTTGTTTGGAAGACTCACTTAAAAAATATAGATATTGTTTTCAGGATCCTCTAGTTGACAATTGATTACTGACAATGAGTGCCAAAAGGTGCTCATTAGTTGAAGAAACACAAAGAAGAAGTCATTAAAGCTTCGGACGAGCTGGACTGCTTGAGAGATGTTCACCAAGGGTTGATGACAATGAGCCACTATTGAATAAACAACCTTTGATGAGCTACGAGTCTTAGACAATGAGTTGCCATCAAAGCAACAGCCTCTGATGAGTAAAGGGTTGAAAACAATATAATGTGCAAATGGTTGAAGATGAATCATCGAACAGGATAAAACACGAGATTTTTTAATCCTAAAATAATTTTCTATAAACTATGTATTTGTTGGATTATAGCTAATTAATATCTAAGTTTAGAATTGGGAATTGGTTGATTGGTATCGAATCGGTCCTAATTGTGTCTAATGAGATCAATTCTAGAAACAAATAATTCACCCATATGGTTTGAACCATTTTGGGTGCGAATGGAATCAAATTGTGAATCATATGCTTCTAATTATTTAACATACTCATTTTTTAAATTTGAAAGCCTCTTTTAATGTAAAATTTAGATGGAAACTAGGCTCTTGACAAAGTTGGTGATTTCTTTTTCTAGGTTAAATTTATATCTTGAAAAATATATCAGGAGAATTCCTCATAAGATACCCTAGTCTTTCGAACAGATAGTTCCTGTCAATGTCATCTTAGCTGGTAGCTTAAGTGTCTATGCAAGCAAATTGGATATACAATAATATTTGTATTAAATTGAATTGAGAAGTTGCATAATTATGCTAGCAATTAGTTGGGTGTTATTTAACATTCTACAAATACTAGCATTAGTATATCTTACTTTTTTGAACTTTTGGGATGGTAACCTTAATTCATTATAGCTCACTTCTATTTATGTTTGACATTAGCATAATCTAAAGGTTTAGATGGTTGTATTTTTCCTTGTTAAATTTGTCCATCATAGCTTAAATTGCTTCTTTGCTTTCAGTGGCAAAAAGGACATCAGTTTTTGATGACCCTGCTATAGAGATTCAAGAATTAACCTCAGTTATCAAGAAGGATATTACTGCTTTAAATAGTGCAGTTGTAGACCTGCAACTCCTCTGCAATTTGCGGAATGAAAGTGGCAATATGTCCAGGGATACTACCAATCACTCTTCTACTGTTGTTGATAACTTAAAGAATCGCTTGATGAGCACTACAAAGGAGTTCAAAGAAGTATTAACCATGAGAACTGAGGTAAACTAAACCCTACCTTATATGACCTCTTGGTGATGCATCAAGATTTTTTGACATAGATAGAAATCATTACTCATAATATGTTTAAAAAAAAAAAATTCTGGTTTTTTTTTCTCTACAGAATTTGAAGGTTCACGAGAGTAGAAGGCAGTTGTTTTCTTCATCAGCATCAAAGGAAGCAGCTAATCCTTTCCTTAGACAGCGACCCCTTGTTTCTAAAGGAAGTAATGAGTCTCCTGCTCCCCCAGCACCATGGGAAAATGACTCAACATCTTCATCTCCTTTGTTTCCAAGGTAACATCTGAAATTCTCAGAGCTTCCTGGACTTAATTATGATTATTATCTTTGAGTTATGGTGTTTGTTTTTTGATTAACTAAGCAACATGTGGCATTCTGGGGTTGTACCTTACATAATCCAATTCTGGCTTTGTTTCTAGTTTTCTATCATTTTCTGGAATGAAGTATTACCTTTTACTCTTTGTTTTCCTCAGTTACAAACTTCGGTTTGGTGTGTACTGGAATGATATTTTTATGCCTGTTAAAACAGTCCCAGGAATCCTTGATGTTGTCTATAAAATTTACCCATGTGTTAATCTGCAACCATCTAATAATGATTCTTCTTGGTTGACAGGAGGAAACCAAATGGGGACTCATCATCTACTCAGCCTTTAATTCCGCAGCAGCAACAGCAACAACAAATGGTTGCAATACAGGACAGTTACATGCAGAGTAGAGCGGAAGCCCTTCAAAGTGTTGAGTCAACAATTCATGAGCTGAGTAATATCTTTACACAACTAGCTACTATGGTTTCACAGCAGGGAGAGCTAGCAATCAGGTATTTTGTTTTTTTATTAGTATCCTTTTTCTAATATTTCCTTTGCCCATTTAAGATTGGACATGTATCATTCGAATGAGGAATATGATTTCACCTTCAAGCTTCTGCTGTCATGATTCATGTAGAAGCATTTCTTTTTGAACAATTGAGTATAAAAAACATGCTTCAAATGCATTTACTCGATTACATGCATTGGCAATGTAAATTTTTCCCTTCATGACAATATTGTAAGGTGAAGGTTTCCCTAAAAACTTACATATTGTTGCTCAGATTGCCACTTGGGCACACATACCGGTCTTTGACACAAGTATGAATCTATGCCAGATGTATGGTATTTACCAAGTGAAGACACTAGTGCTTGGTAGTAAAAAGTCCAAATTTTAGACATGGGTATAAGGACACATTAAAGCTTCATTGGCAGAACAGTAGGCACAAGAAGAGAGGGAGTGGCGTGTGCAACAGTAGTGGAAGTGGCAGTAGTACAAGCACATCTTGTCTTCCCCATAGGCACCATCAATTCTTCCTCTTTGGAACTCGGAGGCATTGTTCTTTCTTCCTCATCGAGACACAACAGTGATGGACTGCTTCTATGAAGTCTCCCATCTTCCTTCAAGACATGGTGCAAACATCTATCATGCCCTTGTCTTCCTGTTTGACATGGCACCCTATCACTATCCAACCAGCAAACCTTCATCTTTCTCTTCAATGTGGTTCCTTTTCTTTCATAGAGATGTGACATTAGAGGAAATTCTCCTCCTCTGCTTCTTCTTCTTCTTTTCTTTCCTCTTTTCTTCCTCCTCAACTTTCTTTCCTCCTTTTCTTCTCCTCCTCCTCCTTCATTTCTTCCTTTTCTCAATTCCCTTTAGAAATAGACGAGTCTGGTTTGTTGGACATATTTCATATCTATACTTGTGTTACATCAACTTGAGTATGGGAAGGGGAAATGCTTAGTCTGAGTATCATAAGTTGCCCATATTGTTGGAAAATACTTTTTTGTTAATTTTTCTATATTATGAGCTGTTCATTTTTTTTTAAAGAATCTTGTTGTAGTGGGACAAAAAGAAAAAAAAACTATTTGTTTTTAAGCTTCATTTGCTTATTATGACATAAATCTCGATTCCTTGTGGAGAGAATACCTTCTCTTCAGTTCCTCAACTTAATCAACTGTGAATTTCTCAAAGAAGCCCAAATTATCTTCTTTTTCGTTTATCATTTTAAATTGTTTAGGTATCTCCTATATTTTAATTCTTATGCTTTTCTAGTGTAAATAACTCAGAGATAAGATGTTTCCATATGGTATATGGAAATTTATGGTATTCATAGAAGCACTAATTATATAGTTTACTACAAAGAAAGCAGAATAAAATAGATTGATCTTTGCCTCTTATTATTATTTTGCCAATAGTAGCCCTACTGCATTCATTTTTATTGGAAGCCTAACACAAATAACATAACGCATAAGTAAAGAATATGAAAATGAAAAAAAGAATGTGTTTCTTTGACCATGGCACATCAATCTCATTCCTTTCACGGGAGATGTGCTTCTGAAGTTGAGGTAGCTAATTAACTTGTGTTTTTGCAAAATATATAAAAGAACTCGACATGTTTTAAATTTCCTGATGATGGGGATGTTTAATCCATTATACTTTTAAGCGTTTAGCATTCATTTCCTTTTCTTACATGGAATACGGCATGGGGATGGACATCTGGTAGTTAAAACATATCCTTTTGTATTTGAAAACTAATTTCATGGCATTGCTGATGGCAGGATTGATGAGAACATGGACGACACGTTAGCCAATGTGGAAGGAGCACAAGGTCAACTGCTTAAGTACTTCAACAGCATATCCTCTAATAGGTGGCTGATGATCAAGATATTCTTTGTTCTTATGGTTTTCCTTATGATCTTTCTCTTTTTTGTTGCATAATTCCACCATCTGTACTCTTCACACTTGTTCCTGCTATCCATTTGGCACAAAATGAAGAAGCCTTGTAGGTCAAATGCCAGGAATCATTGAAAAAAAAGAGAATGGAAATGTAGGACCAAGTGAATCAAACTCTACTAGAATTATATTTCATATGATTCTACAATTGGAATTCTTGTGATGTGCAACTACTTTTTAACATACAAAAAAAAGACTTTATTATCCAGTATTCTGATAAAATGTTGGCACGAGCCTTGTGGATAAACGTTTAATGTTTAACTTACCTTCAGATTAGTGTAGTTCTTCAAAGCAACTAAATCTTGGAAGTATGTTTATGTTGTTTGGCATAAACAAATGTTTAGCATATTTCATGCGATCTTAATCAACTACCTAATTAATTAATCTGAGCAATTAATTCAGTTGCTTTTTCATTCAATCTAATAAACTTATTTCATGATGGAATAACCCTGTATTAATTACCTTATTTCAAGTGATGTAATGACGATCGCATCTTTGAATAATTTTGCCTTTCCCTCATGAATTGTTCTTCTTCTCTAAATTAATTTCCCCTCTATTTTTGCTATTTTAAAAAATTATTATTAATGTTGTGAGAGACTTCTAACTTAATGCAGCAAAACCCCACCTACCGATCGCGGACCGCAAGCAAAAATACCCAAAATTCATTGAAGGATCATGGGGGCCCACCGACTTATAGGGTAACAGCCAGCATGTAGGATTAAATGGCATTATCGCCATTTAAATTTCGAAACTATAGGGACCTAAATGTAAACAACTACCACCCAATGACTAAAAACTAAAAGAAAAAAGATTGAGGGGACTTTTGCAAATTTTCCTTCGCCGCTTGATCTCCGTCTCTTCAAAGTCCCACTGGCGATCAATCCGATCTCCACCGTTCGTTTCGCGAACGGAAGCGATCGTGTCCGTGCGTTGCTTCCCGGTCGTTTGCGATTTTGGATTCCGGCTGATGCGTCGGGCGGCTCTACAAGGCGCGCGAACCGTCAGTTGGAGATCCAACGGTTACGGTTTTTTTTGTTAATTTTTCTTTTCATTTTCTGTTTTTGTTCCTCTTTTTCGCCCCGATCCTTACCTTACGTGTATGAAACCCTAGGCCCCTTCGGTTTCTAGGGTTGGAAAATCACCGTCGTGAACCTCGATCAATCGCGCGATTACTTCGGGAAAAAGGTGGAATTGGACTTCAGAAACGGGTTTCCCTTCGATTTCGGATCTGATCGATGGGAGATTTGTCTGGAGTTGTTGTATCTCGAGGTATGTTATTCCTTCATTGCTCGGTTTGATCGCTTCGATATGGGTGGAGATCGATGGGGCAAATGATTCATATCGATTTATTTTTCTTTGTTTAGGTTCGATTTAGGACAGATTTGGGGATCGTGGGCTTGGAATTATGCTTTTGGATCCGAAATTAGGACGTCAGTCTGCTCCTCATGTATAATGGGTGATGAAATTTGGATCTTGCTCGTTATTTCTTTGAATTTTGTAATTGTTGATGGAAATTAGGGTCGAGAAGAATGAGGAATCTGATATACCTAAGAAGCCGAAATCTTTGGATCTCCAAAGTATTTATGTGAAAAAACCAAGAAATTCTGAGAGGAAATCCGGTGTCAAGAAGGAGATTTCAGTGTGGGAAGTAGAAAATAAAGTCCACAAGAAGAAGCTAGGCTCCCAATTTGAAGAGGATGGAGAAGTTCTTCCAAAGTCAAGGAAAAAAAACAGAAAAGAGGTATCCTTGAGCAGGCTTGTACCTGCTTCTAAGCGGCAGCGCAACAGTTCAAATGTCCCAAAGTCAGATAAAGATCAAATTTCTAGTGTCCCCAAGAGTGATGACACCTCCAGTAGAAGTGATGCCACACATAATCTGCAAGGAACAAATGGAGAGGCACAAAATTCAGCTAAGGACCGTTATTCGCAGCCCATAAGGAAGATAGATGATGCATCTATCGCTGGTGAATCTAAAAGCAAAAATTATACAGATGATGGTTTCCTTCTTCCAAAGCGGCGTAGGGGCATTCCAAAGTTGAGAAAATCTAAAGATCCCATAAGCTTGGAAACTGAAATATCTAACTCTTGCCATGCAAAGGCTAATACTGATGTTCTGGATGATAAATTAATTGTCAAAGGCGATTCAAACCCAACGGAATTGAGTGAAAAGAAGAGGAAGAAAAAGAAGAAAGTAGATGCGTGTGATATAATTGGGTCCCATAAAGATGATTCTGTTCCTTCCACCAGTGTTGGAAATCACAGTTTTATCAAGGATGGGAATAGAAAGGTTGGAAACAGACAGGAGAACACAAAGATGTCTGAACGAAGTAATCTTGTGAATCAGGCACGTTCTACAGACAATAGTGTGAACTCAGTTTCTGTTTCTCAGGATGATGATGAGGAAAACCTTGAGGAGAATGCTGCTAGAATGCTTTCTTCACGTTTTGATCCGAATTGCACAGGTTTCTCTGCAAAGAGGTCAAAAAGTGCAGCTGATTCAGTGAAAAGCTTATCTTGTTCACAATCTGACCATGAGAGAATGAAGGGTTCGCAAGGTGAAGCTTGTTCAATTGATTCATCAGGTAGGACTCTTCGCCCGAGGAGACACAATGGAAAAAGCTTTTCTCGGAAGCGCCGCCATTTTTATGAAGTCTTTTTGAGGGATATGGACCCTTATTGTTTGGTTAAGCAACGAATCAGAGTTTTCTGGCCTTTGGATCAGAATTGGTACTTTGGCTTGATTAAGGGTTATGATCCTGTAACTAGGTTGCATCATGTCAAGTATGATGATCGAGATGAGGAGTGGATTAACCTCCAAAAGGAAAGATTTAAACTATTGCTTTTCCCCAGTGAAGTTTCTAGCAAATTTAACTTTGAGAAACCAGGGTCAGAGACAGAAAACAAAAAAGTTGAAGAGGTAGACACCGCAGAGAGCAGTTATCTTGGAAGCCTCACAGAATCAGAACCCATTATATCCTGGTTGACACGTACAACCCATCGAGCTGCATCTTGCCCTTCCAATACCACAAAGGGACATCTTAGAGCTAATCCTTTGAAGGATACCAGTCCTTCATTGTTATCAGAACCCAAAGAAAACATCCCTATGACTCAACTGGATACAATATCTAGTGGCTTATTACCAAATTGCAAGGGATCAGATCAGTCAATTGATTGGAACATTAATGGTGTCTCTGAGCAGAAGAAAAGTATTGATTCTCAAAGCAAGAAGTTACCTTATGTTTACTTCAGAAAACGGTTCCGAAATAAAAAGGAAGATTTTAAAACTAAACTGGCACAACATGCTGTTGATAGTGATCAAGGTGGTTCTGTAAGCATTCTCTCTGTTGTTAGCAGTATGGCTCCTAGATGGGAAGCTGAGAAAAAGTTGACTATGATGAACTTCCAACAAGTTATTGTTGAATTGAGCTTACCACTTCGATGCACTCTGGACTTCACTTCTCAACGCCAAAGCTTTTGGCTTTTTCGATCACTTTATAATGCAAGGCATGGTAAACTGGTTTGTGGATGGCCTAATGTTCACATGGAGGTATTTTTTATTGATGGCATTCCTGGACTAAGGTTTATTTTGTTTGAGGGATGTTTAAAGCGTGCAGTCTCTCTTTTCTGTTTGATCATCAAGATACTGAATCAATATGTTGAAAAGAGCAACTTCACCAACACTTTAATTCAATACTCGTCAATTGTGCTAAGTATTTCAAGATTGAACAGTTCAGATGAGAACCTTCTTTTTTATAATTTGTTCTCCAAGGTGGAAAGTTCAAGATGGAGGCACTTTGAGGGAAAGTTTAAAAAGCTTTGCACAAAGGAGGCATTGATCTCAACTCCTTACATCTGTTCAAATACATTGTACCTTTCTACCAATGAAATATCACACAGCTCTGTTAAGCTGCTTGAGGTACTTATTTCTGTTTGGAAGGGTCTTGCTTTACTGACAAAATGTGCTCTTATTTATTTTCTGTGCAATTCATTTACTGCTCTCGTGCATGGTATCATTGTACTATCTAACTTGCTTTTCTCTACTTAACAATATAAGCTTGGTTATTCAGCGGATTAGGAGTTTAATGTGTTAGTATTCCTATTTATATTTTCTATATTAAGGAGTATCTTAGATTTGTCCTTTTGCTATATCTTTTGAGCCTTGCTAAAAGGTCACGTTCTAGTTATGACATGTTGGCCTTCCTCCAAATGCAATTTTATGACTCAAATAGTGTTGAATGAAAGTGGAGATATTTTAGAACATTATGGTTTCTATTTTATGAATTGAGGCATTTAGTCATTTTGTGATTTTTTTGCTTGTAAAATTTTATAAGCCTGTTGTACGATCACTAAAACTACTATTTGGGTCAAAGTGATTTGCAATTAGGAAATTCACATGCAAAAAATCAACATAGAGAATTAAGATGAATTTGTGATGTTAATAGAAAAGACATTAGAAAAAAAAATGCTAATACAAGGAGTTGTTGTATGGGTGGCTTTGAAAAAGATAAAATGAGAGAAAATATGGACATATTCAAAGATAATTAATAGTTTCCAAATTTAATCAATTTGAAGGTGTGAGATAGGGGTGACAATTTGGGTTGATGGATTATATCATGTAGTGTTGACCCATGGTCTGAATCTCGACACAAATTCAACCATTTAATTAATGGGTCAAAACCTATGATCGTATGATGACACGCTTATAAATGGGTTGACTCATTTTCAACATTTTTATGATCCGGCGAGTCATAAGCAAGTTATTTGATACGACCCATATAATTAAATGGAACATAAATGGGTCAGGTCAACACAACCCATTTAACAAATTCAAACAAATTTTAAATGCAAAGAACATATCTTGAATTATAAAAAAACTTAAAATATAATCCATATGATTATATGATATAACATGTATATGCTATTATACTATATATGTATTAGATTATATATCTACAGTTTATATAGATTACTACTAAATAACTAATTAAATATTTATATATTTATAAACGGGTCATAAAAAGTGATTTAACAATTTCATATTACTAGTGATATGACCTTGTCTAGAGTTCAATGATATTGAAGAAAAATCAGGAAGAAAGGTTATTGTTTTTTTTTAATTTTTTTCAACTAGAAATTACATCAATATATAGAAGATACAAAATAGAGAAAAATAAGTAACAAATAAAAGAAAGGAAACCTAAAGATTATTTCTTGATTTTATGCAACCAGGATCTCAAAGATTGTTTCTTGATTTCCAAAGATTATTTCCTGATTTTATGCAATTAGGATCTAATTTTCCAACACTCCCCCTCAAGTTGGTGTATAAATGTTAATCATGCCCAACTTGCTTATTAACTGTTCAAAGTTGGCTCTTGCAAGTCCCTTCGTCAAGATATTAGCTATTTCTTGGTTAGAAGGTACAAATGGTATGCAAATGGTTCCGGCTTCAAGTTTCTCCTTTATAAAATGTCAGTCAATCTCAATGTGTTTCGTTCTATCATGTTGGACAGGATGATGAGCAATTGCTTATTGCAACCTTATTAAGTATAACTTCAATGGAAGTTCTACGGTCTTTTTGAGCTCTTCAAGTATTCTGTATATCCAAAACACCTCATAGACTCCCTAAGCCATTACTCTAAACTCAGCTTTTGCACTACTTCTGGCTACAACACTTTGTTTCTTACTTCTCCATGTTACTAGCCCCCATATCATTAACCAATCCTGCCCGATTTGCATCAGTTAACACATCGACACTCCTTTGATTAGTCTTTCTGAAAAATAGACCTTTTCCAGGAGTAGCCTTCAAATATCTCAGAATTCTATAAGCAACCTCAAGGTGTTCTTCAAATGGTGCCTTCAAATATCTTTGTACAGTCTCAAGCAATCTTCTAATAGCTCTCGGAGATTGCTTGAGACTGTACAAAGACTTTCTTAATTTACACACCTTTGAGTTGAATTTCTCCGCAAAGCCCAGTGGACTATCCATGTACGCCTCCTCTTCTAAATCACCATTGAGGAAGGCATTTTTCACATCTAATTGCTGCAAAGGTCAGTCTAGATAGCAATAATAGGCAGCAATAGATAAAAGTACTTTCACCATATTTAGTTTTGCAACAGGAGCAAATATCTCAGAGTAATCAACACCATAGGTTTGAGTGATCCCTTTGGCCACTAATTTAGCCTTATATCTCTCCACTAATCCGTCTGAGTTATACTTCATCATGAAAACTCACTTACATCCCACAGTGCTTTTCCCTATTGGTAATGTGGCAATCTTCCAAGTACTATTCTTCTCAAGAGCTCTCATCTCCTCGAGCACAACTTCCTTCCACTTTGGAACTCGTAGGGTCTCCTGTACTTTTTTAGGAATGTCTACATAGGATAATTGAGAACAAAGAGTAACAAGAGATGATGATAAATTTGAATATGACACAAACTTTGATATAGAGTGTTTGGTACAAGATTTGTCACCTTTTCGAAGAGCTATTGGCATGTTAGACTCAAATTGACTATCAGACCTTGGAAGAGAATTATAAGTAAGTTTCGGAATGAAGATTTTCCCTTGGCTTGGAATCACGGCTACATTGTAGAGTTGATTCATCTTTCCCTTTCCTATGATTCTTTTTCAAGTAGACAATTCCCTTCCAAATTTGTTCCCCTTCCTTGAATCTATTATCTGTATTATCATGTTGTCATTGTACTAGGTTTTTCACAATTTTGATTGTCAAATGTAGGATTGGATTCAGTAGAAACATCACTCATTATAAGAGGAGTTTCAAAGAATGATCCTTGGCCATTTGTTTCTTGTGCAGAGGTAGTAGGCTCAAATTCAAACATATCATTTGACAAAAACACATCATTAAAGTTAGTAAATGAATCTTCCTTTGAATTCTCCCCCTGAAGATGAATGTTCTTAAAAAAAGGTTGTGTTTAAAAAAATGTGACGTCCATTGTTACAAAAAAAAAAAAAAATTGATATCGGATCAAAACACTTATAACCTTTTTGCATAGGGGAGTAACCCATGAAGACACATTTTCTTGCCCTTGACTCAAGTTTTCCGGTTTTCCTATGTTCGTGAACAAAAGTTGTGCAACCAAATATTTTTAATGGTAAATTAGCTGAAAGACGAGCAATAGGAAAACATGTTGTAAATGTGTTGAATGGAGTTTTAAATTGTAGAACTTTAGATGACATTCTATTAATTAAATATGTAGCAGTTAAAATAGCTTCACCCCACAAATACCTTGGTACTTTGATTGAAAAAAGTGATGCTCGGGCTACCTCAAGGAGGTGTCTATGTTTTCTTTCGGCAATGTCATTTTGTTGAGGTGTATCTATGCACGAACTGTGATGAACTATCCCCTTTACAAGGAAAAAATTTCCTAAGATCTTGTTAAAATACTCCTTTCCATTGTCACTTCTGAAAACCTGTATCTTAGTTTGAAATTGAGTCTGCACCATATTGAAAAATTTTCTAAAAACTTGTTCAACTTCTGATTTTTCCTTTAATAAGTATACCACCCAGCAAAGTCGAGTATGATCATCAATAAATGTGATAAACCATTTCTTATTAGAGGGAGTGCTTATGTTATTAGGACCTCAAACATCACTACGAATTATGGTAAATGGTTTTGATGGCTTGTATGGCTGTGAAGGGAAAAATGTGCAGTGGTGTTTTGCAATTTCACGGACTTCGCAATGAAACAATGGTGGATCTTTATTGTGAAACAATTTAGGAAACAAGTGCTTTAAATATCAAAAACTAGGATGCCCTAATCTAAAATGTCATAACATAATATTACTGTTTGAAACAGAAATAGATTCAAAGCAGGAACCTCTTGGTTGAAGATTGTTTTCTTGATTAAAATCCATCCTCAAGGAAGTAGAGTCCTCCACTCTGTTTAGCACTGCTAATCATCCTCCCTGAGGTCAAATCCTAGAACTCACAGTAAGAAGAAAAGAAATTAGCTTCATAATTTTGATCATGGACTAATTTACTGATAGATAAAAGGTTACAAGACAATTTGGGAATATGAAGAACATCATTTAGAGTGAGCATCCGTAATACTACAACAAAACCTTTTCCTGCAATGGCTGAAAGAGAACCATCTGCAATCTTAATTATTTGGTTACCTGCACAAGGACTATATGAAGAGAAAAGGTTTGGCATTCCTGTCATATGATCAGTTGCGTCTGAATCAATGATCCAGGCACAATTAGAATTTGACACTAAGGAAAGTTGTTGTCATGTAATTGCCCTTTTTAGCTATTAAACAAGAAGGGGTTTTTTGAGACTCAAGGAGCTTGTATAGTTGGTCTATTTGTTCCTTGGTGAAAGCAAGTAAGCTTGGAGTAAACTGCCCCTCTTGATCTGAGATAGAGGTCTGAAATGCACAACCTTCGCCACTAGTTCTTTTCTTCTAATTTTTTAGTACCCCATGGATTTTCCAGCATGTTTCCTGCATGTGCCACAGACGTTTGCAATGGTCGCACCATGGTTTTTCAAACCTTTTGCCATCTTTCTTCGCTTCCTCTTGAAAACCTTTAGTAACAAGGGCAGAACTTTCCAAACTTAAGTTAATAGAAACTGAGGCAGATTTGTTAAGCATGACAGTCTGTCAAGCTTCTTCTCTCCCAACTTTTAAAAATACCTCACGGATCGTTGGTAGAGGTGTCTTTCCCAAGATTCGACCCCTTCATCTAGATCCTTGTTGAGTCCCGCCAAGAACATAAACACTTGATCATTCTCTTGTTGTTTCATAAAACGAACACTATCATCTAGTTCTTGCCACAACGTCATCAACTCATTGTAGTAGGAAGCCACATCACGTTCCCCTTGCTTTACATGCCATAACCTTGATTTTAGGCTAAAAATTTGCGAAGAGTTCTCCAAATCTGAATAAGTGTCTCTACCTGCCTCCTACACCTCTTTGGCTGTAGGTAGGAACATAAACAACTTTCCGATAATGGGGCTTCATGGAATTGGCTAACCATGCAATAAGCAGCGAATTTTCAAATTTCCAAGCTTTAAATCTTGAGTCTTCATCAGCTGATTTTGTCACTTCTCCTGTAACATATCCAAGTTTACCCTTCCCTTCCAAAATTAGGCACACAGTTTGTGACCATTACATGTAGTTCTTTCCATTAAACCGTTGAATATTAACTTGGAGTGAGTTAGAGGATCCCTCCGTCGAACCATTGAGAGATATTGGTGGGTTCAAATTCGAGTTGGCTGCAGTTTCTCCAGACACCAACGAATCTCCACTTGTAGTGTTGGTTAAGGCCTTCTTCCATGGATTTTGATTTGCCATGAAAAAAATCCTTAAATCGAACCTAGGGCTCTAATACCATGAAGAAAAATCGGGAAGAAATGTAATTATTTTTTCTTAATTTTTTCAACTAGAAATTACATCAATAAATAGAAGATACAAAATAGAAAAAAATAGTAACAAATAAAAGAAAGGAAACCTAAAAATTATTTCCTGATTTTATGCAATCAAGATCTCAAAGATTGTTTCCTGATTTTCAAAGATTATTTCCTAATTTTATGCAATAAGGATCTCAAAGATTCTTGATTTTATGCAATCAGGATCTCCTAATTTTCCAACATATATGATAAGATTGATGTATCTAGATCCTATTAATTGAGACTAACAAGTCTGATATTGCTAAGCGCTTAGTTTGGTTGGACTGTCTATGCACCACACACCAAGTCAAGTCACAATAGTTTAAACTATTTATGAACATAAGAGTGTTTTTCCTGCCCCTTTTTGCATTATGCTATCTAGCCATGTAGGATGTTAAACCTAACCATGTTGGGATAATATTTAAATACCACTAACTTTATTAATGTGGGCAATAGCTATGTGGAAATCTTTTGAGGTTTACTTGATTTTCTAATTTAGATTTAGAGACCTAAATGTTTTCTAGAATACAAGAGAAATCCTTACTATTTGAGGTCGGAAACATGGATCTTATCCACCATGAACTTGGTGCATAGATTAAAATCTCGAACCATTTCGTCCAATATAGGCGAAACATCTCTTTTCGCCTGCGGACCAACACCAGCACAAGTGGGGGTCGCGCGTGCCCACGGTCGTGGCAATGCGGAATATGACAAGGTTTTTAACTTAGGTTTAATTAAATAATTTAGGTTAATAATTTTAACGAACTACTAGCTATGATTGGGATAATTTAAATAAACTTAATTAAAGTCTAATAAAATTATCCTATTAATTTAATATATATATATATTATAAAAATTATTTTATATATTATATTTTAAAATATTTATATTAAATTTTTTATTTTTAAATAATATATTTATATTTAAAAAATATTGAAACTATATCAGCACGGCACAATATGATACCGAGACTGTATCGTTCCAATCCGGGATCGAAGGTTGGCACAGAAACCATGACTCGGTGTAAGATTATATTGCTAGTGATACATAGTTTTTTTTTTGTTGTTGTTGTAGAATTTGTTCATAATTGAAGCCATTTACAAATTACTTTTGTTAAACATGATATGGATTTGCTTATAGTTTTTCTTGGATGGTTAATCTGGAGTTCTTTTGGTCTATAAACACAACTATCATGTGTTTTTCCCCATATTTGGTAGACAATAATGTTTTATTCATACCTGATGGTTCAGATCCATCAATCATATAACTGCAACAGATGTAGACATTGTATCATCTGCAAATATTGAATACAAATCTACATTTATATTTTTTTGTTATAAAAAATTGATCAAGTAGGTTTTGTCATTGGCTAGATCATCACATTGTGTCTATGTTTTAGTGTTGCTCTTTACCTATTTCAAGACAAATTATTGGAATTGTTCATATTAGAGACAATTGTTTGAAATAGTTTTCTGCTGGGAAGGCATTTTATTATCAAGAAGCATTGCTCAATAGATAAAATTCATTGATGTTTAAGGTTTGCATTATTTAAATTCATTTTATGTTATTTCAAATGAGTAGAAGAGGATTCAATTTATATATCTGTACAAGTAAGATGTGCGAAAACGTCTGGTTCCTGCCAATATTAGGGTCCATGGTGATCAATGTACGGTCCAACCTTAACCTTAAAAGTTGAGGAGTTTCTTGAAGTTGAATCAGAGTTGTCTAGGTCACATTAGAAAACTTACCAACTAGTTTTCATAAAACAACTTTCCCATCATCACAGATTAATAGTAGGGAACTGTAACATCTAGTCATATGATTGTGTCCATCAAACTTATCATCTAGGTCATAATATACAACATAATTAATGACTTTTCTGTTATTCTTCTAGTATACTTTTTTCCCTTAAATAGTATATCACAAGATTGAATCTATCCATTTAACTTTCCTTGGAAACCTTATATATTTTACTACCGATCTATTTTAGTTTTTCTTTTCTTTTTTTGGAGGTGACAAATGGACCTGATTCAATTTTTCTAAACTTTGAAGGTGATTGCTAACAAGTTGATAAAGATTTTGGAACTTGTTGCCATTATGTTCACCAAATGGAGACTTGCTTTTATATATTAGTACTATAATATGTGACTAGGCCATTTCCTAAAAAAATGCTTTCTTAGAGCGTTGGTTTTCATATCCATTCTCTTGGTTTAGAGTGGTTTTAATGTGTTCCCCTTCCCCGGGATCCCATATTGGCCGGAGCTTCATGCACCGGGCTGCCCTTTAGAAAGGGTACACAACTGATTTATACCGAAGCCTAGTTCTACTTTGTCAACTAGGAATGATTTTATCTGACCAATGGTTTTGATTTCTTTTGCAGAAGTTTTGGGGAAGGTCAAACCTATTCTATAAACCTGATATGAATAAAGCAGTTAATCCATTTTTGAATAATTTTGTTCATAATGTGGCTGAAGAGCATGAGAAGCATTATCCATGTTCCCTTTATCTTGCAAAAGGATCATCCTTTTTTCCAAGTCTGTATCACAAGTTGCTGATTCAGAAAGAAACAACTTCTGGAGCTCAGACTTCAGTTTCTTCACCAAAAGATGCAGATAATACTAATAATACATCAACACTCAGTGAGGCTGCAGTTGATCACATATCATCAAGTACACATACTTTGTCTGATGGAACTTATGGTAATATATATGCTAACAACAGTAAGTCTAATGGCCATCAAGATGTTGTAGCTGATGATGATGTTAGGAAAATTGCCAACCGTGGGTGTGTCTTGCAATCTGGAACTCCAAAGGAGGCTGCAGCATCTGTGCACGCCGTGCATTTTGGTTCTGAATATGCTGAAGATTCATTTCCGGTGAAATCTCATAATGATAGACATATAATCAATACCACCAATATTGAGGCTCCACTTCTTGAGGAAGTTGAGAAGCATAATCTTAAAAAAGGCTTGCTGATTCATCGCCCTGCTTCCAATTTGATCCTTGAAATGAAAGAACATGAAAACCCCAGTGCAAACGTTCCACGAAGTATGTGGCATCGCAATCGCCATACTTCACTTTCACGGACATTTATTCACAGTCCGAAACTGGGTTCCACAGATCTTATGGCCAATGGTGTTTCTAGTGGCTACAAGAGGCCTCGAACCCAGGTCTCATATTCAATGTTAGCTGGAGGTCATGAGCATGCTTCAAAATCTATAATTAACCATCAGAAAATACATTCTCTTAAAAAGGTTAAGGAACTTGTTGCAAATTCATCGTCTGGTTATTCCAGAAGTTCACTGGATTCCTTAAATTCACTTATCTGTGAAGCTAATATCCTTATAACTCATGCTGATAAATGTTGGAGAGAACTTGGAGCCAAAATTCAGCTTGACCGGGCTGATCAGAAGAATTGGAGGATATGCGTACGGGTTTCAGGTGTTACAAAATATGTATACAAGGCACACCATGTTTTACAGCCTGGGGCCACAAATCGATACACTCATGCTATGATGTGGAAAGGAGGAAAAGAATGGATCTTAGAGTTCACTGACAGGAACCAGTGGTATATTTTCAAACAAATATATGAAGAATGTTATAATCAAAACATTAGGGCTGCCTCTGTGAAGAATATTCCAATTCCAGGTGTTAGGTTGCTCTCAGATAGTGATGATGGTTATATTGAGGTGCCTTTTGCTAGAAATTCTTTAAAGTATTTTCGATATATTGGCTCCGAGGTTGATTTCGCCCTGGATCCATCTCATGTGTTGTATGACATGGACAGTGAGGATGAGGAATGGATATCCTCAGTGAGAGTTTCTATGGACTCCACTGATAATAAGATTCCTGAGGTTACAGAAGATATGTTTGAAAAGGTTATGGACAGGTTTGAGAAACTTGCATATACTCAACAATGCGAGGAACTTACCAATGAAGATATAGAGAAATACATGGCTGATGTTGGACAGACAGACTCAGTTGAAGTTGTTTACGACCATTGGAGGCAAAAGAGAAAGAAGAAAGGTTTGCCTCTTATCCGGCAATTCCAGGTATGAAGTTTGATTGGGTTTACAATTGTTTTGGTGGTTGATAATGCTATGATTATGGTGGATGAAGTCAATTGCCACTGAACTGATTGTATCATTAAATAACTTCAATTTGGTTTCTAGTTATTTGTCAAATCAAATGCATAATCCTTGTCAGGATCTTCATATGGTCATTGTTCGTTTGGGCACTCATTAAGTTGTCCAACTTTCTGACCTTTTGTTTCTGATCTCGATGACATTTGCCTAACCTCCTATGGACATATAAGAAGTTATGCAGATAAATGTAGACTGCTTTTTTGACAAAGATGTTTGCCTGACCTCCTTTTGGAATCACATAATCATCAATTTCAAAAAATTGAATAGCTGAGCGAGCACCTTACAATATTTTTGCAGATAATAATTACATTGGCATAGGTTGCCTTGTTCCAATTAATAAATACACTTTATTGTCTAGTCCTACATAGCTAGGGAAATTACAGTTAATTGCTATTTGATTAGGTTTGTTGTTTTGCCCTTTCTTCCCTCTGTTGCCTTATTCGATGACTAATTGAGTGATGTGATTTACTTTGATCCTGGACAAGCCACCATTTTCCATACATATGATGATGCGAATGTTCTTTCACCCCTAACAATTCAAGCATTTCATCATTTAGAATGCTTGATGATTCTAAACTTTGATATGCTAGGTTATTTTGCTTATTTCCTGAGATTATAACCTTAACTGGTTGATGGTATTTGTACTTCATGCCTTAACCTTGGCTTTAACCATAGAATCTAGCTATAAACTGACATTGTCAAAACTCAAAAACACTTGAACAGTTGCCCTACTTTGGGAGCCATATTGCTTTCCTTGGGTAGAAGTATATTTCTAAGAAATTATCATATAGAGGGAGGATGAGAAATGCTTCCACCAAAGTCTCATAACTTCATTATTTAGAAACTATCCCCTGTAAGTTATGTGATTTCTGTGGTGGCTGCATTAGGTATCTTAATGTTCAAACATGGAGGAAATAGGTTGAGTTGTCTGATCATGCATTGTGGAGAATTAGCACGTAACAAGAGCAAATTCACATGGCTTTCACCATGTAAAGGGTAATCGAAATTGTTCTTATCCAATTTTTTTCTGATGTATGTATCCTGGTATCCATCTACAATTATATAGATGCTTAGAGAAATTTTCAACCTACTATATAGATGCTCTAAGAATTTTTCAACCTAATATAATATGTTTCGTTCTGTTTTAATTTGTATGGAGCCTTTGAATTGAAAGAAATATATGTTTCAGGGTGGGCTAAGCTAACAGAGATTGGTTAGAGAACCATGTCAAAACATAAATATGTGAGGTTGATATAAAATAAACTGCTTAGTTGTTGAACTCTAATTTCTATCCTCTCAAGTGATCATTTGGATGATGTGAACATACACATTTGTTTGGAAGTTTAGATGTTTATATGGTTACAATCATCTTATGCATCTGTATGTTTTAGGATCTTTCAACTTGTGATCCTTGAACCCACTTTTTGGCATTAGTTCTTAATGTCCAATGCTCTTGTTCCTTTGGCTTTCAGCCACCTCTTTGGGAACAGTACCAGCAGCAACTGAAGGAATGGGAATTAAAGCAGAGCAGAGTACCAATCCAATCTGGAGGATGCCACGACAAAGCAGATTTAACGAAGAAACCGCTTATGTTTGCCTTTTGTTTGAGACCACGAGGCTTGGAAGTACCTTATAAAGGTTCAAAGCAGAGATCTCATAAGAAGCTCATGTTCAATGGCCACCATAATGTTTCAGCGAGAGAACAAGATAGCTTCTTTAATCTTGGTATTTATTTTTCTATGTCTTATGATTGCTTCGATCTTATGACTATGCTGATTTCATATTTCTTTCCTGTACTACCAGGGAGAAAAAATGATGGCTTTTCACTCATGGAGGTTACCGGTTCCAGCTATGAATCTTCTGATTCTTATCACGGGCTTCAGACTCGATCTACCTTTTCACCACGGGATACTGCAAGCACCGAATCCTTGTTTGCTCATGATAGTTCAGAAAGGTTTCTAGACTCGAGATATTCTCGAAGCACTTCAAAAAGGATTGATGCATTCCTGTCTCCCAGATATCTTCAAAAGGCACCATTCATGTATAATCAAAGATCGAAAAATGAAGTCAATAAATGGACTTCAGACTATTCTGAAAGTTCTAGCTTAAAGCAAGCTTCATCAAATGGGTTTCAGAGACATCTTGCTGACATGGATGAGTTTAGGTTGCGTGATGCAACAAGCGCTGCTCAGCATGCATGGAACATGGCTAAGCTCAAGAGAGAGAAAGCACAGTGGTTGCTACACAAGGCTGATCTTTCACTTCATCGAGCGACAGTTGCCCTAATGACAGCAGAGGCAATAAAATCATCTGAGAAAGGCATTGTCGGCGATGGGTAAACATAAGGATACTGAGGCTATAATTGCCAGAATTATAATCCTTGATTCGTCACGGTTGTACTCATTTTGCTGGATAAGATTTTTCTTGGGAGTTGGCCTCGGGTTCCCTTGAGATTTCTTATAGCTAAATCAAACAGATTGAAGTGATATCAAACATGGAGAGCTACCCAAAGAGAAGTTCCTTTTTGAGGATTTTTGTTCAGCCACTTCAGTTTAACAATTTCAGCTTCCTCTACTAGCTCTTTCATTTGTCCCTGGAGATAGCGTGTAGTTTTCAATGCTAATCCTGTACAGATTTTTTTTTTCTTCTTCTTCCTGTGTTCATCTGTATTTCAGAAAATGTCTACTGATAGTTCACTCGGTACGTCTGCCGAAAAGTTTTTCTTCATATCAGATCACAAGCTACTGACAGGCGAAGCTGGGGTAAATTGCTGGCCATTTGTACTGGTATAAATTTTCCCTTATTCACCATAATCTTATTTTGCATCGCGTAGTGTTTATCCTTTCGGTGTAAGTTAATTTGGCAGGCATCCAGGTTTATTTAGCAACACAAGCTTTCTTACACGCAGTTCCAAAGAAATGTTTGAAATGTTCATCCTTCTGTTATGGGTGTGGATATTACTCACTTGAACTGCAAGATGTTTGTTGCGATAGAAGCTGAGTTCTATCGGCCGAACCCCCCGGGTAAGGGGAAAACAATGTAACTAAAGTTGCTTTCTTTGTTAATAATCCTGGTGTATACCATTCAGCAATGATGCATATACTGTTTCAGCTTCAATATTATCTTTTTGCTGGCATGAACTTGTGAAAATTTTATGGATTTATTTTGGTCGCAAAAGTACTGAGTTCTTGTTTATTTTCTGAAATTTGATTAAGGGTTTGGTGTATGGTTATTGGTAGGAATCAACATCATCTGAAATGTTGATTTTTTTAGTGTTCACATCCTACTTTGAATGTAGTATTAGAGTTAGATTGGTAATCGGGAATCAATTTCACAATGGAATGATTTTATTTTATTTATATTTAATTTTATCCTTCGTTTAGACTCTGTTTACTTGGGAGGAGGAAAATAAAAATGATGAAAAATGAAAATAAAAATCATGTTTATTTAACTAAAAAAATGTATTTCTTTTATTGAAGCACAAATAAATCTTTTGTTTAATGCATAATGAGCCAGTTCAAGAGGTTTTAGCTCTGAGCAATTTCACTTAGAAAAGAAGAATATAAAGCTAGATCAAATGAAATCTCAAACATTAGATTGAAATGATAAAAAAAATTAATAACCCACAAAGAATAAAAGATTAGGCAGACAAATTAGGTTACTCTAACTGTAGTGAGGAATACAGAGAGAAATCAATTGTCCCATGCTGTACTTGTATTGCATTGAAGCTCCATACAATAGAACAATTTTCTCTTCTCTAATTAATAAGCTTTTTTTCTCTCTCCTCTCAACATGTGCAATTGGAAGAAAATGAGATTGAACTTGCTTTTGTTCCCAAATGATTTGTTTTCACCTTTTACAAAAGGTCACACATGACACATCAACTCTTAGCCATGTGAGGTGACTCACTCTACATTCTACTTCTCCCTAACCCTGCACTGGTAGGGATTGGTAAAAACAATGAAGGTGGAAGTCCTGCCATGTGTAGAATGGCTTTTGTCCACACATGTATTTGTAGTGAGCAACAAGAATTAGATTAATGTGCACTATACTTGTCATATCTCAAAGTCAAACCCCACTGTCATATTTCTCATAAGTTAGAAAATTTTCACCGTATCCGTCCGGCGTTAATCAAGGAACTAAGGTCTGTTTTTCTACACTACAAAGTCCAGAAATGGAGATTAATCAGATCGTTATAGGATTAGATTTTTTTACTGGTTAAATTGAAAGGGGGAAAAAAGAACTGGTAGGAGAAAGGGTTCACCACCAACCTAGCCTAGATCTTCATCTCATTTCATTTCTGGCCATTCTCCCTTGTCCCATTTTATTCCCCTCCACCAAACATGCACTGGTACTATGAATGCTTCTTCCTAAGTGGTTGGTTTGCCAACACAAGCATCATGTAGATCACAGCTAATCCCAAAGAGTTTAACATTAAAAAGACATGCCATTAAAGAAGGTTTCGGTCATTGTCAATATTTTTCTATCCAACTACTGGAAGAATACCCAAGTCCTTGCACACATGTTCCATCTATAACTAGTCTAAACTACCACAAGTACCAAATTAAATTGCCAGCTTCACCGACAATTATGGCACGAAACAAGGCACATGCTGGAAAGGACAAGAAAGCCAAACTTATTGACTATCATATGATTGCAGAATGCTCTCCTAACTTACTTTGGACGACTATGAAATTGAGAAAGGAATTTGGCAAATGAATATAAAAACTAAAGAGTACTTTAGAGATAAAGAGGTAAACATTCTGAAAGTAACAGAACTGGAAATGAAGGAAAAATATGGAAATCACTTTGATGAGAGTAACAATGGTGGACAATTTGAGGGGGAAAAGAAATTTTTAAAGATAAATAAAGGTTGTTCTAGGTTAATGACACAGATATACAGTGTGTGTTTGAATCCACCATTAACTTAGAATTTTCAAGGAATAGAATGCATTCAGAATCAATCCAAATTGACAAGTATTTTACACATTTTAGCAGCAAAGATCATAGAAGCATCACTTGCAAACAAGTAAACTATGAAAGGCAAAAGTGATGTGAATCGACCAATAAATTTAGGACCAAGCTGATAGCTTAATTAGTGGCTAGGATAATGTGCAAGCACATAGTTGTTATTCAAACACAAGCACTCATTACAAACTGACAATGTATAGACACCATTGATAATAGTTGCAAAGCATGCTTTGAGAATCTATGTGTTCATGATATAAAAAATAAAATGAAAATGACAAAGTATAACAAAAGAAGATGATACCCCAAAGTGATCTGCATATCTTGAGTCTCATGTTCTCTGTACTAACATTTTCCCTTGCACCTACTCCATCTCTTGCTGTCAATCATTTATTCACAAACATATATATTTGTAGCTCAAGTTACTGTGGAGATGTTCCCCAGTGTCCCCTTACTCCTTTGCTTTGTCCAAATGATGGAAGTTGCATGCACAAAGCAGTGGTAATCCAAGTAAAACTTGCTTCTTTCATCTCGAATTTAATATTGCTTGATAAGCATCAAAATGTTCAAGGAAATAATCTGATAAATCAAAAACATGATGGAGAATCAAGCACCATAAGAATCACAAATGAATGAAAGATTTCTTTGGAGGAGGATGAGAATAATTCCCAAAGAATTAATATAGTGGAGGAGGGGGAGATGCGTATTTGACTCCAACAACGGGTGGCAATGGAGCTTCGTAATTAAGTTTTGGAGGCGGAGGATGTAATGGGGGTGGTGGCGGTGATCCGTAGTGGTAAACCGGTATCGGAGGTAAATTAGGTGGCGGCGGTGATCCGTAGTGGTAAACCGGCAGTGGAGGTAAATTAGGTGGCGGAGGCGGAGAGTAGTAATACAGGGGCGGTGGAGGTGGTGAATTGGGCGGTGGAGGTGGTGGGGACGGGGGTGGGGGCGACGGTGGCGGTGGAGATGGGGGAGGAGGAGAAGGAGGCGGTGGAGACGGTGGAGGTGGAGATGGCGGAGGTGGAGACGGCGGCGGTGGAGATGGTGGAGGCGGGGATGGCGGAGGTGGAGATGGCGGAGGAGGAGGAGGAGAAGGCGATGGTGGAGGCGAAGATGGCGGCGGTGGAGATAGTGGAGGTGGTGAATGTGGCGGAAAGTAAATTGGTGGATGCGGAGATGGCGGGGGCGGCGATGGAGGCAGCGGTGGAGGAAGCTCAAGCACGAATGGTTTGCAACGGAACGTATTACAATCCACCGGGTGCGACAAGAACGATCTGCACTGCTTCGCCGACCGCTGCCACGGCCGTCTCGGCAGGCAATTCCTCCTGTCATCGAAAGACTGAACCTTTAAGCACGACGGCGGCTCGCCAGTGAAGAAGTTGTACGAGTAAGTGAAATTCTGCAGGTGTGGAAGCTCGCAGATGGCCTCTGGGATGTCTCCTGACAACAGATTATGCGCAACGTCGAGCTGCTCGACGTCAGTCATGCCTCTGATCTCCTCCGGAAGAGGCCCCAGCAGCTGGTTGAAGCTGATGTCAAACACTGTGAGCTTCCTGAGCAAGCCAATCTCGGGCGGGATGCAGGACCGGAGCCCATTGTTCATCAGGATGATCTCGTTCAAGGTGTTCGACATATTGCCAAGGCTAGCCGGGAGACATCCCCCGAACCCGTTGTCGGCCAGAACGATGACCGACACCGGCGAGTTGCCGATATTGTCCGGAATGTCGAACACAAACCTGTTGTGGTTGATGAAGATGGCATCGAGCGGCTTGTCGAAGAGCTCGCGGGGCACGCCGCCCTCGAACTCGTTGAACCGGATGTCAAAAAACTTGAGCGCAGGGAGCTCGAGGAGCACCCGAGGGAACTTACCGGCGAAGCGGTTGTTGCTCAGATCAATCTCGAAGAGGCGAGTCAGCTTGCGGAACTCGTGCGGGACAGTGCCGCAGAATCGGTTGGAGTTGATGTGGAAGAGAGCGAGATCCGTAAGCAGGCCGAGCTCCTCAGGGAGGTACCCCGCGATGTCCGCGTGGTTTAGGTCGATGCCGGCGACGACGGTGAGCGAACTGTTGCAGGGAAGCGGAGCGCAGAAGACGCCGAAGTAGGAGCAGACGTTGGGTCCGACCCAGTTTCCGGTGAAGTTGTAGGGGTCAGAGAGAATCGCCTGCTTCCACGCCTGAAGCGCGACATAGGCGTCGCGGAGGCGGGGGTTGTCGAAGTGGAAGGAGGGGTCGACGCTCACTCGCTCGCCGCGGTCGCCGTACTCGTCGACGTAGTACAGAAGCTGCCGCCTCCCTCCGGCATCGGCATCCTCGAGGCCATGCCCGCCGACCTCCGACTCCGCCGCCGGCGCAGCCGCGAAGTAGATCGAGAACAGGAAGACGAAGCAGCAGAGCTCCAACGATCTTCTACCTCTCTTCTTCATCTCATTGTCAGATTTCAGAAGAAGAGATCGAAAGGAGACAGGAGAAGATCGAAAGGGAACGAGGAGGGAGGAAGATCTCTTCTAGGTATTTGGAGGAGTGCGAGGAAGAGGAAAGGGAAGGAGACAGCTAAGCACAGCTCAAAGCCCACCCGAGATTAATTAGCAGCTTCACTAATCCCGCCGATTTATAATCCTCTGTCTCTTCCCTGCATGCTCGCTATTAAATAATCCCGAAGGCGTCGGATCCCCTCACTCGCGGTGAGCGCAACCGCGGAGCTTTCGGGACGGGGATTTGATTCGCGCATAATGGATTTTGAATGGCCGGCTGCGGTCGAAAGAGAGGCGGTTGGGGATTAAATTAACGACGAAAGGATGAGTGTCGTACGATGACCGGGGGTGCTCGTAACGACAACTAATCAGGTCTAATGACTGCTTAGGGCGGTTTATATCGTAATTAGTTGAGGCGAGTCGGGTCGGCGGGCGGGGGAAGAGAACGGCACGTGATTTGACGAGAGTGCCCTGGCTTTTCCCGAGCCTGGGCGGAGGGTAAAAGGGACATTTCGGGAATTGGATGCGATGCTGCGCGCATGCGATGCATGGATGGCGATGGGACCACGCGAACAGCAGCGCCCATGTGAGCGGGCCCCACGTGTCCAGGCCCCACCTCCGCACCGCGTTCGGTGGCTGCTGACCGCTGGATTATTGCGCGAGTAATTAACAGGGAATTTTTCAAAATGCCTCTAAATCTTTGTTTACTCCTTTGTCAAAACGCCCCTAACGTTCCATTTATCCATTCCACCCCCCACATGTTTTGATTATTTTTCAAAATGGACCCTTTTACTTAGGTTAATGAATCATTCGAGTGTTTATAGTCTGCGTGAGAGCCTAACATTTCTTCATTTTACAAGGCCTATTTATATTTTTGAAGTTCAATTTGGTTAATTCAAAATTTTAATTTATTTTATAAAAAAATCTTGATTATTTTGATTCATTCGAGTCAGTTTTAATATTTTAAATTTAAATTTTAACTAAATCGATTAAACAGAATCAATTAATAACAGGTCCATTGATATGTCATTATCAATCGACTGACTTGAGTCTTTGAATCAGTTCAAATCATTTCGATAATAATAAATATAATTTGATCTGTTTTACCAAGAAGGTCTACAGTTCGAGTCCGTATAGTCTTATAATCCTAATATATTTTATATTATTTTAGTATAGCTTTAATTTCTTTATAGTTGTGGCTAGGAAGCATTACCAAATCTTCGTGTAATTACATAAGATCCACAACCTCGATTGTCCAATAGTAGTTCTCGACTGTCTAAACCTTGAGTGGCATGATGAAAATCTCCAAAATATATATATTTTTTTGCAATTTTGGACGCTAAGGTAAGTGATCTTACTAGCCTGCCTTTATATGGAGGACACGACTCATGATATTGACTTGAGAACTGAGGAAGATTAGTATTATTTTATTTTAATTTAATTTATAGAGTAATGGAAAGTCTTGCGCCCAGCCATTTCACAGCTGTTGTGGGACGAGAAGTCAATTTGGCTGCATGGATTGCAAAATGAGGACTCTATCACTATTTTATAATATCTCAATTGATCGATGTAATCAATTTTTCATCACTAAATTAAATTAGTTAGTGTTTGTTTCATCATAATATTATATATATATTATGATGATCATATGACTTTCGTACATACAATTTAATTTACTGAGATAATTTTGTTGCTAACATTATTGCTAAAAGAATGGGGTAAATATTTTCATTTATTGCAAGGGATGTGAAGCATTAAAACAAATATATATGTGTTAATGTCGATCGACTATAAAGATTTACATGATATAAAAAGTTAAATTGCAGAGATGACGTATTCGAGAGGGAATTGCTAAACAAGACGTAAGGAGTGGAGCATTCATGACGCATTATATGTCACCTCA
>JBBMKF010000040.1:1469427-1480716 GCA_037834155.1 Curcuma caesia | reverse complement strand
CCTTGACATCAAAATTTGATTTTCAACCTCTAAGGCATCAATCCTTGATTTTTCATGATTGCATTGGATTTTGATTACCTTATCATGAGCCTTGAATCTCATAATTTGCACCTTAGTCCACTTGCCCTTGGTGAGAGGTCTTCCACTTTTATCTTTCAGAACTTTAAACCCCTCCATCAGAGCAAACCAATCTTCTATATTCATTTTGAAAAACATTTCCATTCTTGCCTTCTATTGATAGAATCCTCCTAATCCGAATGGTAGAGGTACTCAAGTATCGTATCCAAACCCATCTCGGAGATCCATTTCAACCTCGAGCTTCTTGGATGATTAATCTAAAGACTTGTTGGTATTGGAAGGCTCAAGAGTGTATATCCTTCTTCTTCCTCTAGCTTTTTGCAGTCGGTTAGTCCGATGGATGATCAGTCTCACTTTAATACCACTTGTTAGGATCCATGCAAGCTAAAAGGGAAGAATAGCTTCGATCATATCGATAGATTGTGCAGTGGAAAACTTCAAACAAATTGGACACCACAAGCACAACACCAATATTTACTTGGTTCACTACCTTCCAAGGCTATTCTAAGGTCTAACCCTAACGATCTACCACTACTATAACCTTCTCATTCGCAGACACTTTGGAGGTGGAGAAGCCTCGTACAAGTTATTCTTACAAACAAAGAAACAAACCAAAACACAAATACAACAAGAATATCAAACTGAAATGAAATGAATAAGTTTACACGAGAACTTGACTTTTGGATGCTTTTTGTTGCTTGGAAATATCTCTTATTTGTTTGAAGATATAGTAACAGTTTGTCCTTAAACCCCCAAGAACTAGCATCTTCAAATATCCTTGAAATCCTCTTTTATAGGGTTGTTGTTGAGTTGATTTTTACCTATTATTCGACTGCCTGCTTCCATCAATCAATTGCCCCTATTGAATCTGGTACTGTTCCACTTACAGAATGACTCTTTCTATGTAGTTTGACCACTATTAGTTGATTGCTAAACCTCATCAATCGATTGCTACCTCATCGAACTCCATAGTGGATTCTAACACCTTTTGTAGATGTGAACAGTGACAACAGTCGACTACTAAGCTTTGACAGTTGATTGTTAGTGAATAGCCAAGTTGAATAATCGATTTCCAAACACTCTATTTGCTAAAGTAACTTACTAGTTGACTACTCGTATTCATCAATTGATTGCACTATTCATCACCATAACAAATTCAAAAATTATCATAGCAAACCCTAAAGTTACTATAACAAACTTCGAAGTCACTGTAGCAACTGTAAAAACACCTCAAACTCCAATTTTGGGGTTTACATTCCATCGGTAGATAGATATTGTTGATGCAATCGATCTCTGATCAAGATTGACCAGGTTGACCAAGCTCAAGTTGGAATTTCGATGTTTGATCAATATGTTAAGTTGATTGAGCTGAAGAGTCAAGTAAGTCCAGATTGACTAGATACTTGATAAGATACGGAAAGTCCAAGTGAGTCATAAGTGACCAGATGATTGACGGTTGGAAGTCCAACATGGAATTGACATGAGACAGAAAGTTCAAGTAGGTCATGAAGGATCGGACACTTGGTGATAACAAAAGTCATGGCAGGTCAAGGTTGATCGGATGCTAAACAATGATGAAGTTTCAGCAGATCAAAATTGATCGGATGCTAGGCAACGAGATGTCTCGACATGTTAAGGTTGATCGAATGTTAAATAAAAGAAGTCATGATAGGTTGAGGTCAACTGAATACCAGGGTGATAATGGAAGTTTTGATAGGTCAAAGTTGATCGGATGCTAGACAATGATGAAGCCCCAGCAAGTTAAGATTGATTGGATACTAGACAATGAAAAGTCTTGACAAATCAAGGTTGATCGAATGCTGAACAAAAGAAGTCTTTGTAGGTTGAGGTCAATCGAATACCAAGCAAGATGAGAATTCAATTTGGTAAAGTTGAAATAGGAGTATTAGTCGATTAATAGGTCATATTTGTTGACCGATGGACTCTAAACCTTGAAATTGAGATTTTAAGGTGTTTTCAGGGTTTGCTACAGTAATTAGGATTTCTACTATAGTAATTAGGATTGCTATAATATTCATTATTTATTGTAAATCCTAAAACTCAAAAATTAGGTGTTACAATAACTTTGGGATTTGCTATAGTAATCGAGTTTAGGGTTGCTGCTATAATATTTTTGCTACAGTGCCAATCGATTGGTGAGTTCCATCAATCTATTGGTGACACTACAATAGTTAATAGAATGCTTTTGAATTAATTGGTCGGTTCAACTGGAGACAAGTAATCGATTGGTGAGTAAGGAAAAAAAGAGTTATTCTGCAGGTTTAAATGATCGAATCTATGACAATTGATTGTTGAAGTCTAGCAATCAATTGTTAGATAAAAATCAGCCTGAACAACAACCTTAAAAGAGGATTTCAAGGAGGTTTCTCGGGGTTGATTCTTGAGAGGTTAGAGGTGAAGTACTATTATATTTCCAACTATCAAGAGACATTCCAAAGTGACAAGTAAGCATCCAAAGTAAAATTCTCAATTGTAAAGTGTTTTTACTTTTATTTTCATTTGTATTTTGTATTGCTTGTATTTATTCTTGTAAGAACTTATTGTAAAAATTTTCTCCGCCTCTAGAAGACATTTGAAAAGGAGAAGTTCATAGTAGAGGGAGATCATTAGGAGTTAACCTTGGATTAATCTCCTAAGAGGCGGATACCAAATAAACCTAGAGTTGTGCATATGATGTCAATTTTGGATTCAAGTTTCTGCAGCGCATTCAAATGGTGAACACGAGATCAAGACGAGAAGCGATCGGAGCTATTCACCCCCTCTAGCTCACAAGGTCCCAACAGAAAACTTTATCAATCGACTGATACTTCTGTTTCAGCCTTATCAAAGTTAAATTTTCATCTTGTCTGGTATCCAATTAACCTCTACCTACTAGGACTTCTTTTTCTCAACATTCGATCAATCCCAATTTATTTGGACTTCACACGCTTAACATCCGATCACCCTTAACCTACTAGGACTTCTTCTATGCCAAACATCCGATGTTTCTTGACCTGTTTAGACTTTCATACTCACTTAACATCTGGTCCTTCATGACTTGTTAGGATTTTTCATACTTGCCTAATATTCAGTCCTCCCTAATATGTTAGGGCTTTTATCTACATATCAAGTGTCTGATCAATGTTGATCGATTTAAACTTTACTTTCGATGATCAAGTGTCCAGTCAACTATGACTTACTTGAAATTTTCTCTTGCCAACTCAATGTTGGACACTTCTGACCGCCAAGTGTATAGTTAATTGTGACTCACTCGAACTTTTCATTTCTTGTCGAGTATCCAGTCAATTTTGGCCTACTTGACTCTTACTCGACAAACTAATATATTAATCAAACATCTAAATCCAACTCAAGTTAACTTGAGCTTGGTCAACCTAGTGAACCTTGATCAGAGGTTAATTACACCAATAATTTCTACATCTTCTTTATTTTAAGTTCAAGTTGTGGATATAACTACAAGTTAAATTTGTCACTTTTGACCATAGGTGTGTCCTTAGGTGCATAATTCTATATGTCATACATATTGAACACCTTATCAATGTAGGTTTTTCATGATAGTCTAAGAATACCTTTTGAACGCTTATGATAGATCTATATGTCCAACACAAAAATACATCAACAAAATCCTTCATTTCAATTGACTTGATAGAAATGTCTTGGTTTCTATAACAAAATCTTATTATTGTTATCCTTCTTCTGAGTGAACCCTTTGGCAATAAGACGAGCCTTACACGTTTCAACATTGTCTTTAAAATCTCATTTGATTTTAAATATCCATTTATAACTAACTATTTTCACAATTTTAGGCAATTTTACAAGTTTTGATATGTACTTCATCTCTTCCTTCATAACTTCAATCCACTTTTTAGAATTAGAGTTTTGTTTAACTTCATGGAAAGTTGTAAGATCACTTTCTAATTCTATGTTAAACTCATGCTCCTAGAGATAAACAAAATCATGTGAAATTATTGATCTTCATTCCCTAGTAGATCTCTTTAAAGACACTTCTACTTGAGGTGGTTGGGCCATCTCCTCAACCATATGAGACGATACTTCAACTTCACTCTGATACCAATTGTTAGATCTTAAAACAAGAATCCTTCTTTGAACAAGAATCCATATAAACTAGGAACAAGTCTAAATAGGAACCTATTGTTGATATGTATAACAATTTAATAAAACAAATGGATGAAAACTATAAATCAAACTTAAATCGAGAGTCATCACCATCTTCCTGTAGTCACTGGAACAATCTGGAGATCAAGATAAACTCATTTATGGGTAGGTTGATCTTGGACCATAGAAATTAGGGAGACGACAGTCGTATCTTCTTCGATATGCAAAGAAAGAAGTTTCATTACCTTAGCCCTAAAGGGACCACAATCTTATATATAGCCTTAGATCCATTTTCATTATCAGTCCAATAACAAGTTAAAGGATTTTTACACATAAAATTTATATCTATCAATTAAGTCCACGATTAAATATCAATTAGATTACTTTATTGAGTTTATCCCTAATGACAATTCCATGTGTTATAACCACAACATATAAGCCCATCAAATAAAGGAATAAATACCAACATTATGAACTTTGTAAAGTGACCCCAAACCCAACATATCTAGCTAGCTTCCAAATAAAACATTGTAATAGACATAGGTGCCGTAGGATAGAATATAATTAGGATGAAGGTCCTTTCACGCTCGAACACATGAGAGATTATCTTATGTACAAAAAGTTTAAAATAAACATATATAGTAATCTTAAAACTACTACAATTTATTATAATTCAATATAGCAAGGGTATTAAATTTTTAACATTTGCAATACAATTTGATAGTAACTTCACATAATCAACTTCAGCAAAAAGATGAAATCTGTCACCCAGCGGTCCCACATGATTAGTTCAACGACCATCTATGAGGAAATAAATCAAGAAATTGTAGTTGACCATGATGGAGAGGGACATTGCCTCGGCTTCATCGAGATTCGATCCTTATCCACTTCAACAACTCTGCTCCATCATAACCAAACTTCATAGCACGTACAATATAACATGATAGCATCTGTATAATACAATTCCATAGTATATATAATATAATTTAGTAGAACCTACACGTGCACAATATAAATGTAAATAGTTCTTTAAATTTTAACACAAATTTACTTAATGCCTCCTATTAAAAAATAAAAGTAAAAAATCTTATAGTTATTTTACCTTTTTTCACTGTATTCCTTACCTTATCAATAATATGCTTAAATTTAAATTGTGCTAAAGTAGGAGAAAACTGTCTATCTAAAATTAGTCGGTCACAACTTGAACACATGAATTATATATAAAAAATAATATGGTTAGACTTTCATTGGTGTCATGCTGATCTCTGCACTTGACTTTTACCATCAGTCCTTTCTCCCTTTCACTACCTCCACCAAACTTGCTCCCATGATCACCAAACCAGGGGGAAAAAATTGAAAGATAATCAAAGATTCTCATAACTTAGAACACCCAATATATCCCTCTTCTTCTCTTACATATTTTTATAAATTATTTCATTCCTAAGGTCACTTATTATTTTGTATTTTTCTACATCTATAGTGGTTTATATATTAGGTAGGCTAATGATTATATGAACATATATATCTTAAATGAGTCGTGACCTAAATCACTTTCTATTTATTCACCAGTCGCATTCTATCCCTTATCATTCATCACTCTCTCCCACTACTGTTTCTCTCTCTGTCTCTCCCCCAACCTGCCCCTGCTTTATTTTTTGTTTTTAATTTCTGATTGATCTTCTTCATCGATCTCGCAAGGACTCCTGTTGATGAAACCCTACTGCACCTTGTGTCGTTCAGAATAATTGAGTTTGACGCTTACAGCCGCCATTTGTCACGTTGAGATCCATCGAGCCAAATGGAAGTTCCATTTCCTGATCTCTCTCTCCAAATTAGGGCACCTCCGAGCAGGAGCGAGCACTATGACACTAAGGAGCTCAGGAACGCCGATCCGACGCTGAGCCTGGGACTCGACGTCGGCCAAGCGGCAGAGGCTGGCCATGATCCTCATCAGGCGATGCCGCGTGCCAAGCTGAGCGCTGTTCCGCGGCTGAGCAGCGGGAGGCGGAGCCTCCGCGCCCCGAGAATGCGGTGGACGACCGGTCTCCACGCCCACTTCGTCCATGCCGTGGAGCTCCTCGGTGGCCATGAGAGTAAGCGAGCAATCAGTAGAGTACTCTTTGATCAGTGAACAATTAAATAATCCAAGGCTTGATCTTCTGGATACTGCAGGGGCAACGCCCAAATCGGTCTTGGAACTGATGAACGTGAAAGATCTCACTCTGGCTCATGTGAAGAGTCATTTGCAGGTAGTTAATGACAACAATTATATTAGCTGGTGGTCATCTTCTAGGGTTAGGGTTTTGTTAGCCAGAAATCCATGTTTTACATGAGCTCTTGCTTCTTCTGTTCATGCAGATGTATAGGACAGTGAAGAGCACTAACCGAGGAGCAGGTCGTCATGCATTTGAAATTTCGTACACCATAAACACTATATATATATAAATTAATGAGGAATTGTTTTGCAGGGGTTGGAGAAGAAGGTGGTGAGGATGAGATAATGGTAGTCCTGGCTTGCAAGAGGAGTAGTGCTGCAGGGAAAGTGGAGGAAGGAGGAGTGGCACTGGTGGCAGCAGCTGGTGATAAAGCTGGAGACGATGACTTCCTGAGCCCTGCTCCTCATGTTTCTCCCATCTCATCAACAACCCCACCAGTGAGTGTAACTGCAGTAGCACTACCAAACTCTGCTAGGTCTGTGCTTCTCCTCTTTCCTTCCTGTTCGCAGCTCTTTTATAGTGTAATTATCATACGAAACCACCTTGAAGTGTGTGCTCCGGATTCAAGTAGGAGTCTCGTGCATGCATGCAGTGCACGCACACAGCACTGTCAGGGCAGGTGATTATGATGATCATTTGTCTGCAACTGCATGCTCTGAGATCAGTACGGATATAGAGATTAATTACTTCATATAGTAGTATATGAGATCAGTACGGATTTAGAGATTAATTACTTCATATAGTAGTATATGGCACGCTACTTGTATAGGCTCATCACATTGATAACAAATTAATAATATTCTTAAAACTCTCCCTTAGGATGAGGATATAGGAGCCTTGAGACATAATTGAGTTGGTTACGATGGAGCAGACTTATAAAAGAGGATAAGAGTTCAAATTTTAATGAAGTCGGGTAATACCTTCCTTCGTTATGGCTAACTGTAGTTTTTTGATTTATCTCCTCACAGATGATCATGGGACCGATCATGTAGAGTCGCTAAGGTGACAGATTCTATCTTTTACAGAAGAAATGGGGATATAGGCACATTAATTGAAAGGTCGTTTACTTGATAAAAGAAATTTATCTAACAAAATATAATATTACATAACTATAGAAAATATTTAAAAAACTTTGGATATTAAGAAAAATGAGAGGAAGTACTTTTCTTTTGAAATCTATATTTCTATTGACTAGCAAAAATGTTTTCCATCGACTATATTTTTTTATTATGTTAAATATGTTAGGACCTTGTGAGTTAAAGAGGGATGAATAATTCTGATTCACACTGTTTGAAAACTTTGCACGACGGAAGATGTCGATGCTAAACCACTTCACACACAATCATTAACTTGGATGGTTTACTTGGTTCGTCGCCTCCCAAGCCAACTACGTCCAAGACTAAACCTAGTATTCTACAATCTCTGTTGATTTTCTCATTCTCAAAAAAAATTCAAAGGCAGAGAAACCTCTTACAACAGTATTATAACAACTTAATTACAATTTTACCATAAGACTGTTTCTCTTGGTAGCTTGAAGACGTTGAGAATGAGAGTTTTCGAGCTTGGGTTGAGTAGTAAAATCGTGAGCAAAAGTTACTATTCCATTGTTGAAGAAACCCCCTTTTAAACATCCTTGAATTGAGTTGTTTCTGTACCTTTTTGCTATCATCAATCTATTGTTATCAATTACCAATTGATTGTTGATCGTTGGTTATCCGTTGAATGATCATTAACTCTAGATTGACGGCTAAGATCATCCTACAATTTGAATATCAATTGATTGCTAGCGCGCATTTAAATTGGTCAATTGATTTGGAGCCTTCTGTTCATTAGAAATTGTCTACCAATCGATTGATGTATCTGATTAATCGATTAATTGACAACAATCAAACTACCCAATCAATTAAGAGATCTTCTGTTCATTGGCAATTGTCTACAAATCGATTGATGCTTTTGAGAAATCGATTGTTTGATAGCAGTCGAACTGCCTAATCGATTTGGAGACATTCTATTCACTCCAAATTAATTATCAATCGATTGTTGTAATCACAACAATCTATTGCTTGAGAAAATTCAAAATTTGAAGGTTAGCTCATCAATCGATTGATGCATATCACCAATCAATTGATGTGGCAAAAATCTTATTTCTAGGTTTAAAGTTTATCAATCGATTGCTTTGTAGTAACAATCGATTGATACTTGCTTTTAGCCATTCTAATGGCCAAAACTCATCTAAATTTCTCTAGCCTCGTTTCCCAAATACCGCATGCCAGATGAACCTTATATTCCTTAGACTTTTGTACCTGGAGCTTCTTTATCTCTGGGTCTTCATCTACCCTTGCATCTGATCACACAATCTGCTTGGGTTTCCACCTTTTTCTAAGAATCTGGTCTTTGATCTTTTGGAACTTTCCTTATCTTGCATCCAGACTTCCAACTTGCACATACTTCTTTTTATCAAGAATTCGATCCTCGATCTTCTTGGACTTTTCTTGCCTTGCATCTAACCTTCTGACCTACAGGGGCTTCTTCTTATTAAGAATTTGGTCATCGATCTTCTTAGACTTTCCTTTCCTTACATCTGATCTCCAAACCTACAAGGACTTTTCTTGCACACTCCTAACATAAGTAAGATCCAACTTGTTTACTTAAACTTAAATAGTGGTCAAATATTGAAACTTTGCATTTAGGGCATGATTGCACCAATAATCTCTCTCTTTTTGATGTTTGACAACTTATTTAAGTTTAAGGTAATTTTCAATAATATATTGTCATGCCCCACATGAACTAGGCTTACCGCGACGCTAGCTTCACTCGTTGTGCATGAATTGTAACAATGTCAGAACAAAATATAGAATAAAACTAAATAACCTGACTATATGTATACCTTTGAAATAACTCCACTAGTGTTATGTATATATCACAACAATTAACCTGGGAGAGGGGGGGGGGGGGTTAAAAAAAAAAAGGAAGAGTGAGCATAAAGTGCAAAATAAAGATCAACGAGATGTGTCTGGAAATATAATCAAAAGGACAATAAGATAATTTATAATTTATATTTTTTTGACATTCTTCTTTTATTATCTTCTTAATTATACTTATTAGTTATTCTTAATTTTTTATTTTCAATATTACTCACATTATAATCTTATATTATCCAACACTCAACATAACATATTGAGTGGATCAATAATATTTAATATCCTCAACAAGGATATATCATATAAATAAAGGTGAACGACCTGCAATCCACCTAATTTGAATACATCATGGATAAATAAAAATCTTAAGATGAGTGACTTGTAACCAACTTGAGAAGGATGCATCGTATATGAGAGTGAACGACCTATAATCCACTCATAATGAAATACATCGTATGTATGCCCATATACATACATAGATTGAGTGAACGACCTATAATCTATCCGAAAGAGATGTATCGTATGTCCATGGGGTGAACAGTCTGCAATCCATCCAATACGAAATATATCATATGAATACGCATATACAAACACACATATATAGAGCGAACAACTCACAATCCACTCGAAAAATACCTCACATAAAAACAGGATGAACAACCTGCAATTCATCCTTTGACGTGCCTCATATAAAAATAAGATGAACGATCTACAATTCACCCAGTGAGAAAAAATCATCTCAATTTAGCTAAAGCTCATGAACACACAAAAAAACTCAAAAGTCCTCTTTATACACGGAGTCAACCACTTTATATTACAAGTAATCATGCAAATTCTTAAAAAGCAAAATCAAAGTTCAAGACTACAATTAATCACACAATTTGGAGTCGAAGCTCTATTATTGCATTTATTATCTTGATAATTTAATGTCAATGATAATGCGCCTCTTTCAAAATATAGAGTTCAAAACTCTAAATATAATTATTACATCTCTTATTTTATTAATTAATAATAGTGCTAGAGTAACTCCTAAAATGTGAGGTTAAACTATTAATATAATTAGTTTTTTGCTTTATTAATTAATATAATTAGGTAATCTAATTTGTTACAAATCTCAAATAAGAAACAAACAAGATAGATAGGTATCAACTAAGAATAAAAGGGCAAGTAACATGATAAGGAATAATCAAGCAGTAAGAATAGAGATAAGTTTGAACTTAACTCTATTTTTTATAATATTTATTTTCATAAAATGTAAATCATGCACAAGGTAGGTGTCGCGAAATAAACAAGAAAACTCCACCTCGAATGCGAGCTTCTAGATGAATGCTTATTTAATCCCACATGCACCTTTAAACTTAACCATAACTAACCCTACATTATACGAAACCAAAGATACTCCTTAAACATGCAATACAAAAATGAGGAGGAAAAAAAATCCAATATCGTTAGAGCTTTATACTATCAAGTGATAAGATTTAGTAAGGGTATCTAAGACTCGAAGATGAAATAAAATTTTCTCTAAGCCTTATCAATTTCATCCCTCCTAACTTGCCCCTCAAGAACTAATATAGCACATCAAATAGCATGAGGAGAAAATATGAATTTGATTTGCCAGAAGGACTAAGAGAAGATTACCCTTTTTGCTTTATACGCTTGTAGCAACCACAAGTATAATCCCATAGTCACTAGGCGATGACAACGACTACAATCGACGACGACCATGAAGAACAACAACAGAAGGCAGCGGGTCAACAATCAAGTAGTCACAACAAAGATTAAGATCAAGCATGAGAGAGATATCATGTGTGGGAAGCAATAAGATGAAGTTTAGGTTTTGTAATAATAAAAAGGATGAGGCAACGTCTTTGACATGCAATGATGGTGACGGTGAGAGAAGAGGAGATTAGGATTTAGGTGAGATGAGACAGCGAAGTTTA
>JBBMKF010000040.1:1448341-1463064 GCA_037834155.1 Curcuma caesia | reverse complement strand
CATCTATATTGAATGAATTGAACACTTTTGAAGAATGCCCGTTGATTATTCTCATCTCAACGTTTCATTGTGAATTATGGCATATCTTCTTCAATGTTTTAGGTTCTTGAATTATAGTTTTTTGACTGATTCATTGGGATGAAGCATTACTAAGGAGATTGACTGGTTAGGCGTCAGGCTGAAGTTTTGAACTAGAGATTATCAGTAGTAATTTAGGTCTAAGTCAGTCTTATGGACTCAATTCCTGGTAGTGGCCGGGTCGGTTTCACGGAAGTTTTTTACCGACCATCAGGGTAAATCGGGAAGTGCATACGGTGGCCAATTCAGATGTCCAGCATCCTTTGATTGCGTTCTCCATTTGAAAGAAAATTCCTGTAAATATGTCATAGCTGGGGATCGATTTTATCCAAATGATTAATGTGTGACCTTCACTTTTCTAAGGGTTTGAAGTGCTCCCTTATGGTTTCGTTTACTATTGTTATTTTATTTTCATAAATATCTTCGATTTATTTACTAATATGAACATTTCTATTAACAATAAAAAGGAAAAAAAATAAACGGTAAAAAAAATCGTAGAAACATTTTAACAACACTTATAAAAAACACTGTTTTATTCCAAAAGAAAGATTGAAATCTTCTCATAAGAATATTCAAGAGAGAAAATAAAATTATCCACAAAGAATGTCAAGATACTAAACCTTACACGGGCTAAAAAACACATCTACTGCTAAATGATAATACTTTTAATAAAAAATAAAATTCGTTGTCCGAATGTACGATCGACTTTACTCCTCCGAGCAATCTGTCCGCGTACTGCATTAAACTCAAATTTTCTGCCAAGTGATAATCCCACCTGTACTACGCGTACTGCATTCAAGTCGCAGTACTCCTCCGAGCAATCTGTCCGCTGAGCCTCCGAATCATCATTCTCTTATTCAATTCCGCTCCTTCGACGCTCTCTCCTCGCGCCGCCCGCCCGCCCGCCCGCCCGCCCGCCCGCTGGGAAATTCTGCTGCGGCACCTCATCCCACACCGCTCCCCCTCTTCTCCGCCCTCTCACTCACCCGGGGTTAGTTTCTGGAGTTCTTCCAATGTACCCTTCTGGTGGCCTTACTTTTGGATTTTGTTTTCGTTCGATCCGTAAATGTTAGGTAAAGTTTCCCTACGCTTTCGTGTTTAGGTCGAAGAACTAGGCCTGAGCCTTGTCTTCTCGATCCTCCATTCGGACGGGATGGACAATTTTTGAGGTATGCATCTTCTTTCTTTTCTTGTTATTTTGAAGAATTGCTAATTAACAGGTTGTTGCTTACCGCTGGTCATCTTATATTCCTTTTGGTGTTTTAGTTCAAAGTCTTGTTGGATATTTGTATCTTTTTCTCCGTTTTAAATTGTATGAAGTTGGAGAGACTGGCTTGATTTCTTCTTTTGATTACAGTTTGTGTGTTTCTCTGATCCCTTTGTTTGGCTGAGCTTTAAGATTAAATACACTCGCACCATCATCCTCGAGAAAGGAAAAAAAAGGAAATACAAGGGAAATGAAATAGTTTAAGTGAAATTAGTTTTTTTTGTTCCCATTCTATTTCATTAATTATTATTATTATTTTTACTTTAATGGAAAATGAAGGAAGAGAAATATTCTCACTTGTTTGTTTGTGTTTAAGATTCTTTTCAACTCAATCTGGGCATGCAAAATTAAAGGGAATGGAGGAAATTAAATTCCTTCCTCTTCTCTATTACTTTTGAAGTGAACAGAGAAATCAATCATTTTATTTCATCTCATATTCTCATTTTCCTCTCCTATTTTTGTCCAAGGAACAAGTTCTAATGATTTGATGATATATATCAGATGAGGTGAAATTTGGTGCCTTTAAATCCTGCTTATCCAAAGAATTATCAGCTTGAGTTTAGTAGGACAAAATCAAATAAGTTGAATGGGGTTTCCATGAGTTAACAAATTTCTTTAGTAACTGTAGAAGAAACAAGCATACTGGGTGGTAGATCATAGATGGCATGCATGACCTTCTCTACAGACACATGCCCTAGTAGGTGACAACTTTATGCTTCTCTAACAACCTTCGCTGCTTCACATAGGATGATCAACTAGATTCCTTGAGTTTACATGAAGTTAGTCAAGAATTAAATACAAATCAATCAACAAAATAAATTTTAACTTTCTTGACATTGTTCTGTACTTGTGCCCGTTTTCCCCTTTCATTAGAATGAATTCACTAGTGCAAGAAATTATATTCTTGCCATATGGTTCCTTATGAGCCTTCTAACTCAGCAGTTTGATTGATAAACTTAAGAAAAAGTAGCTGTTACATTCTTTGTTTTTGTGTGGATCAAATCCAGATAGATTGAATGGAAGCTATGTTTGTTAGTGTTCTAACATCACCCAATTGGTACCTTTGGAACTAAAGGTATTTGGTCTGCAACAAAGAAACAGAGACCTTTTGGATTACATTCATATATTCCATATTCGTTAGTCTTATGATCTTCTGACCATTTTCAATCTACTTCTGTTGATTCAAACAAACAATTAGTTTTATCAGAAAGTTACATCCCTATGTTGGTAGGCTAAACCAATATAAGAGGTGCTTCTACTGCAAAATGGATTCATATATAAAGCAATAATTACCTATAGGACTAAATATCTAATTGAAGGAAACCTACCTGATTGATGTAATCAGTTTATTAGATTTTCTCTTAAAATTTAAACCCTGCATTATCATCTGATTGCATTATTAATTCAAGGTTAGTGAGATATCAAAACCATATTCCATACAAGTTCATAATCTTGACAGCATTGGTCCCAAACATTTCCTAGTTGCTCTTCTTAAAAAGTGACATACTAATAAGAAACAACTTGATCGATCAGCCTCATAGACGAATGACTGGGTCAGGGTGCATCAATTAAGGGAGATGATTGTTGATTAACTTCCCACAAGCTATAGCATTTTTTGGGATTTGGCTGACATTGACATTGTCAACACCTTCTGCAAATATTACACCCATGCCCATATGCAGATGTGGTTCTATATGGCAGTGAAATGCCCAAACTCCAGGATTGTCTGCCACAAACCTTAATGCTGTCCAACCATGAGGAAAAATCACTACTGTGTTTCTGAGCGGAGGATTCTTGAGGTTAAACTTGGAAACATCCTTCTCTTGGAATCTTCCTTCCCCATACCCTAGCACCCAGAAATCATGCCCGTGCAAATGCCATGGATGTATTTCACTGACGTTCTCTTTTAAGGCATTTGCATTTTGAAGGATTACGTCAACTGTGCTCTTAAATTGGAAGACATATGCATTGGTACTCTGCCTTGTATTTGGATTCTTGGCTGGTTTCATCACATCATAATCTAAGGGGAAGTTCTCTGGTGGTGGTTGAGGATCATATGCACCGTTTACATGATATGTCATGGATCCTAAATAAGGGGTGGTAGGAAGTGCTAAAGAGACGTTGTTGATAGCCCACTTAGTATAACCATCCAATTTGTTTTGTGTGTTGAGCAAGGCAATTGTCTTATCAGCATGTGGAGGGGGCCTTGGTGTGCCTTCCTTGGCGAGAATCTTGTACGTGAATGATTTGCTATGGGCATAGTCATTCCATACCGGTGTGACTGGGGGACTAGAGTCTGGTAATTTTGACGGGGAATTAGGACGGTAGTTTATGATAGCTAAAGCAGGTGGTGTATTGGGTTCTCTTCCCCTAACTCCGACAGAAAGCCAGTAATTTGATGATGGGTTCTGGTCTGTAGTTATGAGTACTGAGTAGCTTTCACCCGAATATATGTCCATATCATCCACACTGAATGGTTTCACATAGTTGCCATCTGCTTCCACCACTGTCATCTTGTGATTCTGAAAACAAGAAAAATGTCAAACTGTGGCATGGAATATGATGATTTTGAATCACAATAAGAACGTATGATCATTTTTTCTCTCTTATAATAATTTTCTATATATTTTTCATTTCTATATCCAATTATGCCCTTTATGAGTGGTGTTTCTACTAATCAGTTACTTTTTCTTGTTAATCGGTGGCTTCGCCATGAAATTTTAAATGAACAAAGAGGTGGAAATTAATCATCTAGATGGTTCTAGATAGTTACTTACTCCAATGGCCAGGTTTAGTGAAGCCAGTGAGGTAGTGCTTGCAATTCGCAGTCTGTAAGTCTTGTTTGGAAGAACTTGGAGCACAACAGGTTTACAGGCGTTGCTTGTGAACTTGCATGTGCTGGATCCTTGGATAAGATGTGCTGCCAGGGAACAGTTGTACTGCCCTCTGCCGTTGATCAATAGACTCTGCACCCAAACAAGAAGCCAAAATTAGGGATGCATGATTACAACATGCCCAAAATTACTTTAGTTAAAACTAATCAAATTCAAGTCATGTAGAGCAATTTTAGTCAAAACTACTATAATGTGGGCTATAAGCAGAACAGTTAACAAAAATTGCTTGGAGCTGTGTGGAACAAAGTTATTTTAGAAATGGAAAAATAGAATAAGCGTCTTTTGATATATATATATATATATTCCGTATATTTCTAACATAGAGTACCTTCTTGTGATAAAGTATGTGCCAGTCTCCAAATAAAGCTGGCGACACTTTATTATTTTTTATTATATTTGATGGGACGGCAAAGCACGTAGCATGTGGCAAAAGCTCTGATGCCGTACGCTATAATTAGTCTGCATCTCTAATACTTTCACATGTCGCTATAACCGAGAGGCTAACTTAACAAGGTGCAGGTAAAACGCATAGCTGGGCTGTCTTTGTTTGTGCCAACATATATTTTAAGCAGATGCAACCTGTCCGTTTACAGAAGCATATGGGTGAGTGTTTTTTGCTTTAAGAAAATTAAACACGGAGATAAAAAAACTAGTCAGAATAGTACTCTTTTTTTTTCTTTCATTTTGTTGTCTTCTTTTCTGAGCACTGTTAACGAGGCTACAAAATGACAACGTGCCAGCCATGTAAACATGTTATTGTAACCTTAGTTTAAAGGGGGAGCGTGAAGTTGTCACGCCTCAGTAGGTAACATGGTGGACCAGTAACCTTTTTTTTATTTTATTTTATCTAATTAATACAAACGTCCACTTTGATACAGTGATGCATGAAATTTATCAAAATGGAGGTTCTCTACTTAACTCATTGCCTCCCTTCCTTGAGACTTATGGCCTAGTGGATGATCACTTCTCCATGTTTGGTAAAGTAGGAACTAACTCTTTAGTTATTAGGTAGGGTTTTTTAAATGAAAGGAAGGTCACAGTGCTGTTCGTTCTATTTAATTTTTGAATTCTTACAATTGAAGAAAATTAGTATGGAGACAGAAACTCGTGGTTAGTCATTATCTTGTTACCCTTTTCTAAGCATTAGTTTTTTTTTCATGTACTATGATATATATATATATATATATTAGATTCTATCACAAAATTAGATTTAGTTTAAACCCCATATTTCTTTTCCCTCCTTGTCCTTAGAAACCTGCCAAGGAAGAACCCATGGTGCTGTCCTAAGTTTGGTTGTTGTTGTTGTTGTTATGGAATGGAAGCAAAAGAAACTTGAGCTCATCACTTACTTGGGGTTCTCCAATCCATTTCATGGGTCTGGAATTGAGTCCAACCGTCTGTTCATAAATGCTCTTATGATACCAATCACTGAGAAGTAGATTGAACTCATCATCATAGTGGAATGGCTCCTGTTCACCATCAGCCACATCCACTATGAGAGACCCATACAGCCCTGCAGCTCTCTGCATCCCATAATGTCCATGGTAGAAATATGTTCCAGCCTGCGCCCGAGTCCAAGAGGAAAGGAAACAAAAAAGTGAATCAATAGTTGCATTTGTCAACGTAACGCCACACCCACTTTGTTGAATAAAAAAAGAGAACTCTAACCTTGTCGACTTCAAATCTGTAGTTGAAAGTCTCCTCAGGATTGATTGCGCATTGTGAGATGGCAGCAGTGCCATCAGCCCAAGGCGTTCCTCGCTATCATGAACACAAAGAAAACAAAGTATGAAATTTCTTGAGGTAGTGGAAAAAAAAAAACCAGTGGTGAGTTTGAGTTGTGGATGCTGGTTAAAGTAAGTAGTGACTAAGCTTGGACTACCTACCTGTATGATACCGTGCCAGTGGATGACAACTCCTTCGGTCTCAAGAGTATTCTTCAACTCGAGATCGATTATGTCGCCGACCTTGGCGCGGATTGTCGGCCCGGGGAACTGGCCGTTGATCGCCATTACGAGTTTCTCTTCGCAGTCCGGTGACCCGTAGACATAACCCACCTCCCAGTTGAAGGACAGGACCTTGGCTTGACAGGCGGTGTGCGAGAGAAGTGAAACGATGCAAGCGATGAACAAGAGGGAGGTCTTAATGGCCATATGCATCTGTGGTTGGGAGGAAGGTTGAGGGAAATCAAAAAAGTGTGAAGAAGAGTGGAAACGCAATAGCATTGTGAGAGAAGAAGAGAAGAAATCTGGTTGTGATGGAAGTCAACAGGACTAGCCTTTTTTTTATAGTGGAGGCATCGCTTAATGTGGATTTTTTTTTGTTTTTTTTTTGAAAAAGGTAAAAGGTGAGGGACAGCACTAGCACTAGAATATCCATTATTGTGAAATTTGGTTTGGGTAAATTTTTGTTGGCAAAATAAAAAAGAATGGCTTTATTTTTATTATTGTCAAAGGAGGTTTCATATTGAAAAAAAAATACTAAAAGGACATTGCATTTTATTTTTCATTCAAAATAGCTTGTTCTTAGATAATCTTAAAGAAGTCAAATAAAATACAGTAAGTGAGTTTTAGGAGGGTCTAAAATTGTTATTTATTTTAAGATGTCTGTATATTTAGATTTATCTAATATATTTTTTTGAACTACTATACATAAAGTTGTAAATGAATCAAACGATTCGTGAATAAATTTGATATTTGATTTGATAACAATTTATTTATGTTCATTCGATACATATAAGATCAATTAAATGAATAAGTTTGAATAATTCGTTAAATTAAATGAATATGCTTGAACACATATGTGTTTAATTCGTTAATATTTGTGAATAATATTTTTGAATTATATTTATCAATAGAATTCTTATTAATCTTTTAAATAAATAAAGAAATTTTTAAAATGAATAAATAAATTTGTATTTATCAACTAAATAAGTTTAAAATATAAAAATTTTAAACAAATTTAAATTAAGAGTTTGATATCATTTAAATGAATTAAGTTCAAGTTAAGTTTGAATAATCATTTCGACGGTTTAGTTCATTTTAATCTTGACTTGATTTGTCCGATTACCTTATCAAATAAATTTGAAGATTATAAAATATGACTCATTTAATCGAGTATTTATTTATTTTTATAATAGATAAATTAACAAACTATTTATTGATTTTAAGGTATCTTGCTTGCTTTCTTGCATATTATGCCGGTTAAACTCCTAAATTTCAGAGAATCTCATTGTTCTACACTTAAGAATGGCAAGTGTAAAAAAGGCAAGTGAGTGAAGTATAAGTGCGAACAAGTTACGGCTAAAATTCAGGATGAAACATGTTTTGGACAATAAAAGGCGGGACACGGATTTTGGGAATTCTCAAATCACATGCCAACAGTAGAAACGGATGATTTTTTAAATATATATATATATATATTTTTAATTCGGTTGTGAGAAGAGTTTTGAGTACGATAAGATTAAGAGAAAGTAGAAATTAAATCAAATTTGGATTGAATTTGATTTATTTAGATTTATCATTGAATTTGGATCAAAATTCATTGATAATTTAAATATTTTTGAAATCATTTTAACATGCACAAGTTTAAGAGAGTGTAAGTAATCAATATTGCAAATTGAAATAGAGGTGTTTAGATCTAGATATGTTATTGTATCAAAAGGACATAAGGGTAAATCAATATAAGAGTCATGAGTTAAGACTTTTAGAGTAAGATTAGACTAAGCGAGTGAAAGGAATCTATTATATTAGTTTAGATTGAATTTAACTTGTTTACGTCTTTTGATTAAAATTTAGCATGTGCAAAATCAAGAAAATATAAGAAATTTATTATTATTGTCGAACATGAATCACATGTATCTAATTACAGATATGACACTGTCAAAAGTCAAAAAAAAATTATTATTTTTAAATAATTTCTATAAAAATATAAAGATCATGAGTCAAGAAATTTGGAGACATAATGAGATTCATGAAAATAGATTTTAACTTAAAAAATATTAATTTTATTTCATTGTCATTATTCTCTTTTTATTAACTATTAAAATAATAATAATAATTTTTAAAACGTTTTTTACTATTAAAAATATTTTTTTTCATAATTTTATATTTAATTTTATTAAAGTTTTAAAATTTAAATTAAAAAAATGGATAAATTTAAAAGACTACACCTCAGCAAAGCAAAGTGTAATCTTTTTTAATTTATTCATTTTTTTAAAGAACTATCTAAGTTAGTTAGAGTTATTAATGATTTTGATCAAAATTTATTAATATATTTAAAATTTTATTTTATATTTAAATTATAAGTAAATTAATGAGGTCAGAGTCCACAATATTAATTCAATATAAATATGAAAAATTTTAAGTCATCAATAATGGAAAAATAGATGAAAAGACATTTTGGAAAGAAAAAAAATGTGTTTTTTGAAAAAAATAAAAATGTTTTGCACGATTTGAAAATTTTTTAAAATAAAATATAGTGCATGCGTCCTCTAGTAAAATATAAAATAAAATATAGTGCATGGGTCCTTTAGTAAAATATAAAATAAAATGCGGGTACTCATTCAAAAAACCAAAACTCCAAATGCACCCTTTGGAATTTTGCTAGTTTCATTGGGATTTGGAATGGCATGCAAGCAATATTAATTTATTGAAATGTCGTGAAAAGTAATAAATTAATTATATCAATGATTAAAAAAAGATAAATTTAAGGTTTAATGCTTTTTTAAATGTTCAATGTTTTAAATATTTTTTATTTTGTTATAAAATAGAGAACTTTTAATTTAGCAATAAAATAAAAATACTAATATCAAATAAACCTTAATTAGGTGGTATTTTTAGAAAAGTTATTGTAAAAAAATTTACTCAAGGAATAAGATCTAGACAATGACTTCCAACATTATTGTCTAAAAAGACGATAATTTTCACGTGTCCACACTGAGCAAAAAGCCAAAAACTATTTATTTTGATGCAAAATTTTAAAAAATAAAATCTAAGGAAAACTAATATTGGAAATTCACTTTCAAAACCATGATCATATGTGGACAAATGCTCACATGTTTCATGTCGTTGCTCAAATAATGGCCTACCAATCAAACACCCCTTTGAAAACTATTACCATGCAAATAAATATGTTTGGCATGGAATTGATCTTTTGCTACGATTGCAAAAGTAGGATAATGATATGTTGAATTACGAAAAAGTTGTTGCATTATGATTGTTCATTCTCACCGAACTTATGCAACTTCTCGTGTTTTGCTCGTTGGCCGAGAGACAAGATCTCAAAGCATTAAAAAGAGCTCTTTTATATATATATAGCGAAAACAAGAATGTGTCCAAGGTCCCAGGGGAAAAGTCATCCATCTTCAGGTTTAATTGAGTCCAAGACCCAGATACTTAAATTATTTTTTAAAAAAATTGAGCACATTAGCCTTGAATTTAAAAGCTAAAGGAACACAATAAAGGTTTTTTTTTAATTTGTGAAACTATTTTAGGTGTAAATAATAGTTTTTAACTCAAACTGTCATCATTGTGAGAACATAAAATGACTTATCATTGTGAGAACATAAAATGACTTTGGGAAGTTCTAGGGATCATAAAAGAGAATAGAATGACTTTCAGAAGTTTCAGCGAACATAAACGAGTGTTTATTTTTAAAATTTGGTTGGTTTAGATCTGGTCAAAATTTTTATGTGATCTTCTAACACTTAAAAAAATAACAACATAGAAAGACTTTAGAGGTTTAGAAAACACATTAAAAAATATTACTTTTGAATAATTTCTTCTAAAAGATAAGGGAAGTCAAGAGTTTTAAAAAGTTTTGATCAAGTGGAATTGTTTGTTAGGATCCGTACAAGTTAGAGGGGATGAATAGCTATGATCATTTATTATTTTGATTGTGAGTTTGTCGTTTGAACGCGTAATGAAAATCTTGATTAAAACTTACAACCACATGCATAATTCTGAGATTTATTTGATATCTGTCTCTTAAGCAACTAATCCAAGTCATATTCCTAGTGATCTTTTTTCGCTATGAACTTCTCTTTTTTGGATATCTTTTTGAGATGGATATCCATCATTCGATTGATGTTATCTTTGATACTGTTCTTGCTGTTGAATAATCTTTGAACCTTCTTACTATTAAAAAGTTTATTTTTTAAATAAATAAATATATATATATATATTATTTTTTTACTTTAATTCGGTCAGTACAGTTTACTAAAGAAAAAATAGACGAAACAGACATTTTGGAGAAGAAAAAAAAATGTTCTCTTTGATAAAAATAAAAATGTATTGCATGATTTCAAAATTCTTAAAATAAAATATAGTACATGTTCCCGTTAGTAAAAAATAAAATAAAATGCGGGGTTCTCACTGAAAAAACCAAAATCCAAATGCACCCTTCGGAATTTCGCTACGCTTAATTGGGAATGACATGCAACGAACCGTTGGACTAGAGCGGTCAAAACAATCCATGATTCATTAAAAATTTATTATACGACAGAATGAGAGTCGGCCGATTCATCAATTTAATAGATTAAAAAATTTCTAATCCTACCTAATTCAAGATAAATTATGGGTTAGACAGACCAATCCATTGATCTCTCAAAAATAAAAAGAAATATTAAAAAATTTAAATTTAAATTACAATTTAAATGTGTAAGTTAAAATTTTTAAATTTAGATTGTAATTTAGATAGATTAAAGTCACTTGTACATTAAGTTTTCTATTTTAATTTTAATTTTTTTTTTAAAAAAATAAATTTTCTCAACTCGCAGATCAATTTAAGTCCATCATAAACCAACTCACACAGGCCGGGGGTCTAAATGAATCTACCTATCTTAAAATAAATTGATAAAATTTTAACTAACTTACTTAAATTATTTAGCGGACTGAATTAATTTGACGGATTCAATCTAAATTGATGGTTCTACGTTGGAGTCATGGAGATGCTCGTTTATTTTAGTGAAAAATTCAAAATCAGTGACTTTTAAGTTTTTAACATTTTTTTATTAACGTACCTCTTTATGATTAACAATATTAATTTATTTAAATGTCGTGAAAAGTAACAAATTAATTATATAAATAATTAAAAAAAGATAAATTTAAGGTTTAATGTTTTTTTAAAAAAAATGCTCAATGTTTTGTTAATATTAAAATATTTTAAAGATTTTTTATTTTGTTATCAAAATAGAGAGACTATACTTTAGCAATAAAATAAAATACTAATATCAAATAAACCCTTAGGTGGTATTTTAGAAAAGTTATTTTTAAAAAAATTACTCAAAGAATATGATCTAGTCGTGATTGCTCCTAGGGTATAATTGAATTGATTATTACGGGACAGACTTATTAAAATAGACAAGGATCGAATCTCAGTAAAATCAAAGTAATATTCTTCTCCATCGTAGTCAATTATAATTTTTTGATTTACTTTCTTTTTTTCTGTAAAAAAATGTAAATCAAAAAATCGAAGTAAAATTATAGATAATCATGGGATCGATGATCATATGGAATCATTGACAATTTTTTTTATTTACTATAATACCGAAGTAAAATTATTGTCTAAAAAGGCGACAATGTTCACGTGTATTGACTGAGCGAAGAGCCACAAACTATTTATTTTGATGCAAAATTTTTTTAAAAATCTAGAAAAAAAAAGAAAGAAAAGATAATATTGGAAATTCACTTTCAAAACCAAGATCATATATCAAGAAATAAGATCTAGACAATCACTTCCAAAATTATTGTCTAAAAAGACGACAATGTTCACGTGTCTTCACCGAGCAAAGAACCAAAAATTATTAATTTGATGCAAAATTTTTAAAAAAAATCTAGAAAAAAGAGATAAGATAAGATAATATTGGGAATTCATTTTCAAAACCAAGATCATATATCAAGGAATAAGATCTTGACAATGACTTCCAAAATTATTGTCTGACAATGTTCACATGTGTCTTCAGAAGAAGCGCAAAGAGCCAAAAACTATTAATTTGATGTAAAATTAATTAAAAAATCTAGAAGAAAAGAAAAGATAATATTATTGGAAATTCACTTTCAAAACCATGATCATATCTTGACAAATGCTCACATGTTTCATGTCGTTGCTCAAATGGCCTTCCAATCAAACACCCCTTTGAAAACCATTACCATGTAAATAAATATTTTTGGCATGGAATTGATCTTTTGCTACGATTGCAAAAGTAGGATGATGATTTGTTGAATTAGGACAAAGTTGTTGTATTATGATCATTCATTCTCACCGAACTTATGCAACTTCTCGCATTTTGCTAGTTAGTCGAGAAACAAGATCTCTTTAAGGTCCCCTTCTTATACCAAATGCCGAGTTTGACACTTTGTTTAATCCTACTTTGCTCATCAATACAACCTCCTCTTGGATCAATTATCTCGGGTAATTTTACGCGAGTAAAATCTTGGCATAGGATAGGATGATTATTTATCGTATTTTTATTTGGATACATATATACAATTGTTTATAGTTTATCCATGGCATGTTAGAGAATTCTAATAAATAGTTTAGTTTTTGCTTAACTATGAGCACATGCTCTCTTCACCTAGGCCTTAAATTATGAGCACATGCTATAAATTTAATAATCAAATAATTACTATGTAAATAATAATTTTCTAATTGGATTAAGGTTAAGCTCAATCGAGCTCATCTTAATTTTGATAGACAAGTTTGAACAAATCAACTTTGATTGACTAGCTTGTTTAAAGTTTTATATATGAATGAAAACTAAACATAACATATATCCATCATATTCATTTTTGGCCACTCGCAACTATATCTTTTTCGGAAGATATATTTAAAAGAAAGGAATGGGCATATCATTCTGCATCGTTCTTTAAAGAGTGCAATAAAATGTTGATGTGTGATATTTTAACGGTACAAATTGAATGATGGGATATGTTTTAATGTTGTAATATTCAGTAGAATATTTATTAGAATGAAATCTTGGCACATCTTATAAATAATTTATCATATTTTTATTTGGCTGCATAATTGTTTATAGTTGATCAAACACCTAAAAGGGATAGGTGTTTGAATCTTTAAGCTAAATCTATAGGAAGCTCAAGTTAATAAATAGGATGGATGGAAGCTAGAATAAGGGGTTGCTAATTAAACTTTAAAATCCAACTTTAAGATATTTGATTCATGCTTTCACTTATAATCTTAATATTATTAATGAACCATGAAGAAAAGATTTGAAATGAAAGATAGCATTAGAATCAAAATTGTATAAATTTAGCACCATTTTTCAAATCTAATTTAATCTTTTATTTTTTTTCCCTTTGATAGAATTCTGGTTCACAATGATAAGAAATTGTTGATGAAGTTTAATTGTTTTTCTTAATCAATATGTTTTTTTTAAATCATAGTATTTTTAAACACCCCCAAAAAAATTGAAGTGTATCTTTTTGTATGGTTGACTTGATGCCACTTCAAGGATTAATATTATTGATATTATTGTATTTAACCATCTCGTATATGTTCTTTAAGATTTATGATGCACCTAGAGATAGTCAATGGGGCTAACTGGGATTTATTATTTTTTTTAAAGATTTATGATGCACATGCGTCTAACGCCTATGTATTTGTATGAATCTTCTTCTATATCTGTGGGACTGACTCTAGGGGATCGTTGAGGTAGTGGGTCTATCTTTTTTTAAGATTTATGATATGGTGCGTACTCATACTATACCCACATTTAGCGATTGAAATTTCAATCGCTAATGAGTTTAGCGACTGAAAATAAAATCATAAATATTTCACTGAAAATAAAATCGTAAATATTTCGCTGAAAATAAAATCGTAAATATTTCGTTGTAATTTGATTTAGTGATCGAATATGGATTCGATCGTTAATTTTACCGATCGAATATGAATTCGGTCACTAATGTTAGCGACCAAATGTGAATTCAATCGTTAATTCTGTTGCTATTTTTTTCAAAAATTTCAACAATATATCCCTATTTTTCTAATTTATACTCTATTTACATCAAAATATATATATATCAAAACTATACCACAAAGCTATCATATACAATCCATATGACAAACCTATCATATACATAATCAACATTCACAATCCATATTAAAATATATCATAAAATAATATCCGAACGGTACAAAAATTTTCAAACGATACAATCTATATCCAAACAATACAAATAATATCCAACCGATATAATAAATAATATCCAAATGATATAAACAATATTCAAATGATACAAACACTATCCATGATACAATTCATATCTAAAGTTTGATACAAATTAAGTCTATGATACAAACTATATTCAAATGATTGAGACAAATATGTCATCATCCTAAAAAAAAATTTCATCATCCAATCCTGCATCAAGTAAAACATGATAAGTTATCAAATCAAGTAAGCACAAGATATAGTAATTAAAATAATGCAAAAATAATGAAACTAATGGTAAAATAGATATACACAA
>JBBMKF010000040.1:1423888-1448241 GCA_037834155.1 Curcuma caesia | reverse complement strand
TCTAAAAATTCCAGAAAAATATTCTAAAATTCCAGAAAAATCATAGAATATTTCTAAAATTATTTTTGAGAATTTTTGAGCGCTACAATTTATAATTAACCCTTATCTCTTTATGAAGTATTCTAAATCTAACCAATAATCTTAAGTGAGGAAAATACGGGTGTTACAGTGCACTTCCCGATTTACCCTGGTGGCCAATGAAAAACTTCCGTGAAGCCAGGCCGGTCACCCCCAAGGATAGTCAATAAGACTAATTAGAATTTATCATTTTTTTTACAGTATCATAACTGCTACACATATTATAACAGCTACAGTATCGTAGTGCTACACATATTATAACAACTACAGTATAACTACAACAGTTGTAATTTATAGTTGTAGGAATTACGATTTCATAACTACTACAACCACAACAATTGTAGCAGTTATGAAATCATAATTCTTACAACATGAAAAATAACCTTAAATAAAAAAGACTAAAATTATTTCGAGCCTCCAAAAAGCTTTTAAATAACATTTTTGAACCTAAGATTGAATTATTATGGGTTCCATCCAATGATAAATATAGATTTCTAAACTAGCTTTAATTTAATATACTATGCATCTCATGATTTCTGAGATAAAAATTGTGATTTCTCAAAACTCACATAACATTCACAGTTAGAAATTAGAATTTCGTAACTGTTACAATTGTGTAGCAGTTACAAAATTATAACTGCTACAACTGTATAATATTTACGATTTCATAACTACTTCAATGCACTCTGGTTCAAGATTTAGATGAAAAATATAGACAAAAGATAATAATAGAATAGTATAGTAGAAGATAATTGGATAAGTGTACATAGGAGTAAAGTATCCTTTTGATAAAAAAAATTCAAAATGGAGTGTTATCTCGATGATTCCAAAAACAAAGGCGTCCTTTCCTTTGATTTTTGCCCTCGTTCTATCCATTTCCAAAGGAGTGAAAAACATTATATAAATTGCTAGAAGATCGCTGGGGACATTTATTTTTGCTCTCATGTCATGTTAGGAATTTGATTGAGTGATCATTGTTTCAAAAGCTTAACTGTTACAGAAGGATCAAATTTACAGAATCATGATTCAACAAGAAAGAAGACACTCGAATTTTTTTTTACCATTGTGATTTAACAGCATTCTGCTGATAGATTTATGACAACATCCATAGACCATTTCAGCTTATTGCTTGGTTTTGCTTTGTGTAACTAAATGAGCAGCTAAAATTTAACATGCAGACTAGAGCTTGTTAAAAATCATGGTACCAATACCTGAGAGGAGTTAGAATAGTAATGCAATCCTGTTTTATGAATGACAAATAAGTTTGTCCAATTATATTTTCTCACTAGCAGTGCCATATAAAACTTTATCTAGACAGATGATCTAGACAAACAGTTAATGTGTTTTGGAGGACTTACAGCTCAGCCATGTTTTGGGACAATTCTGATAAACTGGGATGAGGTACCTCAAAGAATCAGAGTTGAAGTGAGGGATTCAAATGGAGATCCTGCTAATGCAATAGATATCTTACTTTCTGATTTGCAACCCATGGATACAGACAAGATCATTGAAAGACATTTGAAATATGAACATCTCTGATCGCTTGAAACAGAACTTCCATGGTTCCGGATACATTCTTTCGTTTTCATTGTCTTTGAATCAAGTGCTGGTATGGACTATTCCTATCTGTTTTGAAGTTAAAACTTGTGGGACACTGAGTTACCCTACTGCAACATTGAAGAAACAAATAATGCTTCTCCATTGTAGGTCAATGCCAAAGGTTCTCCATTGAGTTGGAAACTAGGCACTTTCAATAATGGCTAATATGTTTTTAGCAATCAGAAAATTTAGGTTTAACAGAACAGAACTAGTGCCTATAAACTACTTGTAATCTTCGTCCAATATGATATATTCTTAAACAAAACGAAGCAAAAAATTTGATGCCCACAATTCTCTCTCTGTGTTATTTGCAAGTTCACTTGTCATTCAGATTCCACAAGTTCTCTTCTCATAACTTATGCATCTAATATCAGTAACTGACTCTCCTACGGGCACGAGAAAATCAATAGGAGATGCTCAATCAACATGGCAGAGAAATTTTTGAAATTACCTAGAAAGAGATTAAAAAGGTCCTCGTGATGCTCTTGCCCCAAAGAACACCTCCCAAATTAATGGTGAGAATGGTCCTTTCTTGTTCAAATGCTCTCTGATAGCTTTGTCATCCAGAAACAAACCTCTCTCAAGCAACTTTTTCACAAAATTATCAGCTTCCTCCATCCTTTTCTCTTTAATGAACTCATCCACCAAGCCAAGTAAAGTAGCTGCGCTTGGTTGATGTCCATCGTCCAACATCTCTGTACAGAACTCAACAGAATCCTCCAATTTTTTTCCTTGACATAAGCCCTGAATGAGAACCTTGTAGCTAAATGCATTTGGTGTGATTCCATTGTTCTGCATTTTCCTGAAAATCTTCTTAGCATCATCAAATTTTGCCGCCTTGCAGAACCCTTCCACAACAGCAGTGTAAATGACAACATCTGGCATGGTGCGTTTCTCCCGCATAAATCGAAACAGCTTCATGGCCTCTTGAACAAGCCCAACTTTGCAGAGTCCATCAAGCATGGCAACAGCATTAGGTATGAGGCCACTCTCCTTCATCTTTTTGAAAATTTCATCAGCATCTTCTGGTGCCGTCTCCAGTGTGATAGATTTTGTAGAGTCTAAAGTTCTTTGATTGGCGTCATCCGTCTTATGCTGGCCAGATCCTCCAAGATTAAATTTTTGTGCTAGCGGGTCCCCAACTCGATCGCTTCCTCTCTGGTCATCGCTTAAATTCTCCGACCCACTACTAACATTAGGCAATCCATCGCTTGAATCCTCAATCCTGTCTCCACTGGCAGATCCTAATGGCGATCTATATCGTTGATTCTCAAAGTCGCCCCTAAAATCTCGGCCGAAATCCTTGAATGCTGACTGCGTTGATCGACTAAAATCCTCTCTTGGAGGGGCTCTCCGTCTGGCTCTGCTAGGGGAACGGCCACGCAGACCACTACCAGTCAAACCAAGCTCATCTTCGCTCAAATCAAAATCAGGGAAAAGATCACCTGAAGTGGCGTCGATGCCGTCTTCCTCGGCCAAAGGAGGCACCTTTCGCCTTTCCTTGCCGCCGTGAAACGCTGGCCTAGAGGAGGGCCGTTCAAAGGAGGCTTCTCGGTGCGATCGTTGCTTCTCCTCCCTGCCATCGTCCCCAAAACTGATACTACGAAGGAAGAGTTCTTCGGATCTGTCGTCGCTGCCCCTTTCTCCTCTCACGGTCCCGCCGGATTTACTGCTCGTACTGAAACTGATTCCCGGTGCACATCGCCCTCCTATCGAAGTTTTAGGAAGACGGTGCCGCCTTCTCGAGAGCTTGAAGAGGAGAAGCTTGGATAGGGTAGCTCGCATGACTGGTCTCTACTGGGGCAGCGGAGGGAAGCGCCGGAGGGAGAGACGGAGTCACGGAGATGGCCCGGAGAGGTTGAGATGCACTTGGGGTTAGGGTTTTACTTAGTAAAATTTTTAGCAATACCCTTCAAATTTTAAATATTTCACCCCAAGACATTAAAGGCGTATTCCTTTTATATTTATTATCAAAATATTATGTTTAACAGCATAAGTACATTTTTTTTTCAAACTAATTTTTATTTTTATGGTGTTATAGTAGTTACAAGTTTATAGATACTTTAACTCTGATATCAACATAAATAAATTGTATTATAGTAACTATATATACATAGATATTTTAATTCTGATCAATATTAATAAATTATATTATAGCAGTTATAGTTCATAATTATTATAATATAGATACTTTATTAATAATAATTAATATTATATTATTATAATATTTTGACCTTATCAATACTAATAATATTGTATTATAGCAACTACAATTTATAGATCTTATAATATGAATGTTTCATCTCTGGTCAATATTGATCTACATTATGTTATAGTAGTTAAAATTATAGCTGCTATAACATAGATAGCTTATTTTTTATCAATATTATCAATGGCGTAGCTAGGGCTAGGCTGCACTGAGCTCCAGCCCAATGCAACTAAGCAATTGGAGTCAATACATTATTTTACAGTGTAGTTCAACAATTGAAGTCAAGGCATATAGAGCCAATCCAGTCTAGTGCAGCCTAGAGTCCAATGTAGCTCAACAATTGAAGCCAATACAGTCCAAATTTAATAAAAACCTTACTCACATAGTTTAATGGAAGAAAAAATTGGAGCCCAGTGCAGCTCAGCAATTGGAGTTAATACATTATTTTATAGTGTAGTCCAGCAATTAGAGTCAAGGCATATAGTGCCAATCCAGCTTAGTGTAGCCTAGAGCCCAATACAGCTCAACAATTGAAACCAATATGACCCAAATTTAATAAAAACCTTACATGGTTTAATAGAAGGAAAAAAGAGTTTTTTTTTTTAATTTGTCATTCGATGCATCGAGGAGCCACTCAATCTCATAATGGCAACAGAGGTCACTCAGTTGGGATCTATTTTCAAGTCGTTTAACGTTATAGGTCTAAGATCATCTTCTTTCCTCTCTGTTCTTTTTTTCAGTTTAGCAATTAAGTTTTATTTTGTAACCATTTTCTCAGTTATAGTCGCCGCAACAAGTTTTGAAGCTTGTTATTATTTTTTCTTTCACTTTATATTGTTCCCTTAGCGGTTAGCCCTATTAAAGAGAAGCATTTTATTATTCCTTTATTGAAGAATTTACATTAAAAAGAAAATGTAAATACGTAGGTGTAGATAGATAAATTGACATGGTTAACTATAATTACATTTTCAATTTGCATAGTTATTTTCTTTTAAAGTCTTTTCTTTTGATTTCAAGCATTTCAAATTTTAGCACTGTACTAAATTTTACGGGTAGATAGTCGACTTTTCTTATCTTGAAGTGGTAACGTATAAATAATTTTGAATTTTTAGTTGAGATTTTATTTGAAGTTATTTAATTTTTTAAAATTATCTAAAAATTATGACTCTAATATTTGAGAATGTTATGACATTATAGATATTATTATGTTTGAATTTGTTATAATTGATTGATAGTCATTTTTTATTCTAGAGGTTATAAATAATTAATTTTTAGTTATTTTTTTGTCCTTAGGTTATAAATGGAACACCAACCTTCAAATAAAAAGTCAAAAACATTATCATCATTTTTTAGGAAGAGAGATGATTAATCTGAATTTGATAATCAATTGCAATATGTAATATACCTTTGAGACTAACAATTGGATACTCTACTTCCAACTTACAACATCCTTCTATATCTGGGTCAATAGAACAAAAAGAGGAAAAATTTGATATTTTTTTTATTAAACGAGATTTAGGATTACGAAAATTAATTTGTGAATACCTTGTTAATGAGCGAGATGAGATTAGAAGAGCATATATCAAAGCATAGCCTTATCGACCCAAACTTGCTGAGTATCCAAGAATAAAAATTGAAATCCAAACTTGTTAAATGTTCATTATACATGTATGTATTATTATTTTTATAGTTTAGCCCAAGGTAATTAAAGATTCTAGCTACATCATTGAATATTATATTATATCAACTACGAGATCATAACACATAATAGTTTATCATCTTGTAGTTGTTATAATATAGTATAAAAATAAAGATAATTTTAAAAAATAAAGCATAGTGAAGCGGGATAGAATACTTTTAATAATAAATGAAAAAAAACGAATGGTCTTTTGATCCCCTAAACGCGATATTATTTATGAATGTGTTTTGCTTAAAAAAGAAAATTGAAAAAATAAAGGGTTAATACTTTGGACTAATTAATTTTTGAGCAATGATACACTACATGAAAACACAACATGAAAATGCAATATGACACACTATAGATCTGGGTCCCACATTCATGCAATGGGTCTCACATCCATATGTGTGTCATATTGCATTTTTTCATATTGTGTATCATTTCTCTTATCAATGTGTTAGCGAGAAATCATAATAAAAATCAGTAAAATTGACCAAAACTAAATTGATCATCCAAAACCTTTTATATCAATGTTCCAAGGTCATCAATGAAATTTGAGAAATGTTGTGATAGAAACAAGAAAAAACAAGAGCAAAAATGATGGAGAGATCGAAGAGGAGGGCATGGACGAGAAAGCTCTCACGATTCCAAAGCTGCTGATTGGTAGCTTAAAGTAGACGCCTGGCGTCCCCGTCGACCAGCCTCGTGGCTTCTGCGTCGGCGTGATACTGCCCGGCGGCCGTAACACCATCACATATTGCCATATATAGATATAGACCTTCTTCACAACACGAACAAACCAAGAAACCCTAATAATCAATCGTTCTTAGTTTCAAATGGTCTACGTTTTGATTTCAAATGTGTTCTGATCGATTAGAATGGAGATCGATGAGGTATGCCTTTTCGCCGGGACGTCGACGGGCGCCACCGACCAGTAGTCTCCGAAGACACGCTACTTCCGCCAGAGCTGCCACCGCCGGCTGCAGGCGCCGACGATGTCGTCCTCTGCGGCGACACCGACTCGTCGGACTCGGACCCGCGCGTCCACTCACGGCGGGGTTTCGGGCGCATGGCGAAGGTCAGCTCCGGGTTCGTCCGCATTCCTTCAAGCTGACAAGTTAAAGAAAGATTAATCTTTCTTTAATGTCGAAGATTCAATCACCAAATCTCGGTTTAAATTGTGATTTGTTGAAAGATTCGGGACCTCACCTTGCAGCCGATGGAGCAGAATCGGAAGGAATCCAAGAGGCCGCGGCCGCAGGTCGCGCAGCTGGCGGCGACGCCCTTCCCGGCCCTCTGCTGCGGACGCTGGTTGAGGAACACGATCTTGGCGCTGTTGATGGTGTAGTTCTGGATCGAGGAGATGTCTATCAGCTTCGACACTTCCGATACCCTAATCACATTGTGGTACGACGACCTCCGAATCTAAAGAGAGACCCCCAATCGCATCAAGCTTCGATTTTTTTTTAAAAAAAATTCGGATTCGAGCAGGAAAAAACGGCGAGAGGAACCTGAACGCATCGGTGATCCTTGTGCTCCGGGAGGCAGTAAGAGCAGAGCGCGTCGCCGGTGCAGTCCAAGCAGTACATGTTGCACTCGTTCTTGTTGGAGTCGCCGTGGACTTCGCAGTGCGTGAAGAAGCTGGTCTGCAGGAGCGGCAGCAGCCATGGCGGCGATCGATGCATTGGGCTCATCTGCCTTCCAAAATCGAGAAGAAAGAATAAAAAAACAAAAACAAAAAGATTTGAGAAGCAGGAACGCGTTCGAATCAGAGGAGTGCCAAGATCGCACCTTTATCTCTTACAAAACAGGATGGAGGGAGAGCAATGAGGCTGCTAAATCATCCAAAGGCGCCGCCTTTCTGGGAGATTTCCAAGAAAACGGAAGAACACAAAAGGAAGAACCAAAGGCGCCGCCTTTCTGAGAGATTTGGAAGACAATGGAAGAGGAAGCGGAAGAACACAAAAGGAAGAACAGGGGTTTTGTTTATATAGAGGAAATCATAAGGCAAATATTAAATGAAACAGGGGAAGGAAACCAAAAAGAGGAACGGACGATGTTTACCTATATATATATTTTTCATTTTTAGATTTTTTAAAAAATTAATATTTTATTTTATATATAAAAGAAAAGGAATGTGATGGAGGGAGATAAGAAGTGCATATTTTGAAATATCTTATAATTTATATTAAAAAAGCATGATTAAATTGGCCTAAGGGAGGTATTTGTATGAATTAATCAATGTTTGAGTTTATTATAAAAATTTGCACATCTTTTAAAGTTTTCCAAAATATAGTATAATATTTTTATTTTATAAACAAATATAATTAATATAATTAGTGCTAGTATTATTCATAATTTTTGTAAAATTTTCTCTCCTCACAAATGCTCTTTCTTCTCTTGCCAAATGCCCTTTGTCTCCTAGCCATCTGTCGACTTTTTTTTTTCTTCTTTCCTTTCATCTTATACTATCTATCTTATTTAGCTATTTATATTTATATTCTTTTTCTCTTTCAATATATTTGTACTTGACGATCAATAAATTTTAAAATAAATAATATTTTTGAATCCTCTTGATACTCATTGAGTGTTTTTTTAGTATGATAATCTAAACATTTTAACCAAAACTACATAAATTATGCTAACCAAATTTTATAAATATACTAATTAAATTTCACAAATAATATATCTATGTGAGAAAACTCTTAAGTTTCATGTACCTAAAGTGATACATGGACTTTAATTCTCAAATCAAAAATCTCAAATTTGACTTTTTTATTGTGTTCTTCGAAGCTCTTCAAATTATTCTATATTTCTTTTCTAAATTAAATTAGTTTTAAGTTCAGTGTACATATACTAGCAAAATTTTACAAACATGAACTCTATATATACCTAAATTGTTAGGTGAATCTAAGTTATTTAAATGTCAAATATGACCCTTGGCTACGGAGATGCTGCCATTCACTATGAGCTCGCGGCGACAACGAACTCGTAGTCTCAATGCTTGTCATGATCGGAGAGAGGCCAATTGCGGCCTCGTAGCAAGTTTACGTCAAGGCCGCGATGGGCACCAATAGTGAAGCTTGACTTAGTTGTAGTGGGTGATGCAGAAACAAGGGCGGAGCTCTCTGGTAGAGGTCGAGAAAACACCCATGCCGCCATTGCCCTTGCCCAACTGATCACGAACGGTGATCACGATGCTGTCAGAGTCATATAGCCGAGTTGTTGACCTACTGGAAGTCGAGGCAGCATCGTGAACTCGCGATGACTGTGGAGTGGCTGATCGTGGCCTCGCCGCGAGTTCACAAGGAGGATGGTTGCAACCTCGCCTCTCGTGACAAACCACAGAGAGACCAATCACAATCTCACCTCTCGTGATGATTGTGGAGAGGCCGATCACAGCCTCACCTCTCGCAACAAACTCGTGTATGCCACGACGCCTACGGCGGACTCGCATCCTACTCCCAACCCTCCTTATCAGCCGCATCACTTAAGTTATCATCTAAGTGGAGATAATTTGCAAATCTTAGGGAGTGGAGATAAACAATGTTCAATTAGGTTATCATCTACTAAGAACAAAACAACTACTATTCAAGATTGTTATCTATAATCAAGAAGGAACATAAAGAGGACTATCCGATTTAGTTATAATATCATTAACAAAATCGTAACTCTCGAAACCAGTTAAGACTTTAGAAAGAAGTATAACTACTAACTTTCATCCGAGTAAATTTGAAATTACAGAAACTGAAAAAGCACGCAAAGGAATCACACCACAACTTGAATACATACAGCTATGAATCATGATAAATACAGAATTCTTACTATCTTAAATTTAGCCAGTACGATGTTGCAATCGAATCAATAACTATAGTACTATCGTTTAAACCCAAATCACAAACCGAAAAGATCATATTATGTAGAGAGCAATCTAATGAAAGAAAACTGGGTATAATAGTGCACAAAGAATGGTTGCCACGCATGTATGACACCTATTCCCACCCTTTGTAGACCATAATCTTAATATTATGTTTGTGTGTGTAGTGTATGCAACTAGAATGCGTTTAAAGGCCGATTTGTTGGAACTCAAAAGTGGAAAAGGAGATGTAGTTGCCCGCGAGAAATAATAAGACTACTACTAGGGATGTCAGAAGCACCCACAGCCATGTGGACATCTTCCTCTTTCCCTTCTTACGAAGTGGCAAAGGAATGGGTTGTGGCTTGTTGAATTGCTTTGCTGCAGCCACCGGCCTAGAAGGTTTCTTTGTCAATGGTACTGCAGTAACATCAAGTTCCTTAGTAGTTTGCGTAGTTACGGAAGAGGGAGCAGTGCATTCGTCAACATCATTCATAGACGTTGGGTCTTCAGCAGCAACACCTTTCTTTTTCTGCTTCTTTGCTCTCATCTGCAAATTTGCAAAAATAAATAAATAAAAATAGAGGTAATTATTCACCAAAAAAAAGTGGATAAGTTGGTGGAACTTGAGTTGATCTCAATACCTTCTCCCTTTTTTCAGCTTCCTTTTGTGCTCGGAACTCTGCTCTAGCCTGTGCCCTCTCAGCTTGTCTCCTTTTCCTTTCTTCTGCCGCCTTGGCTTTTGCTATTTCTTCTAAGCGATGTTGTTCTTTTAACTCTGCTGCAGCTTTTTTTTCTCTCAATTCTTCTTGCCTAACCAACTCTTGTTGTTTCTTTAGGATCTCCTCTTCTGCCTGTGTTTGAACACTCAACTTCTCTTCAATTTCAATTTCTTTATCTGGAATTCTAACGGTTATAGCTACATTAGAGTTTTCTGAAGCAGGCTTTGATGATTCTTTAGGTTTAACAGGATGATCTTTTCTTGCTGCTTGCAGAGCAGGAAAGGACTCAACTTCCTTGGAAGTTCCAGCTTTTGCTTCCAACGATGCAGGTGGATCAGAATAACTTATTTTGGCCTGTTGTGGAAGAGAGACCGAAACCCTGAATTGGTTAGTTTGAATAACAGGCAGCTCCTCATCTGGACCAAGAGATCTTCCATCAGCTGTCTTAAGTCTCCACAGCGTGCTGTTCAAGTTGGATTTAACATATTGCATTCTAAACTCTTCATCATTGTTCCACAGATCCATTATATTTTCAACCTAGAGTGGATGACAACATTAAAACCCATATGTCGCGCCTTTGAAAAAGTCCCAATAATATATACCTGTTTGCTACAGTGTGTATGGAGTCCCTCAAAATCTCTTGAAGATAAATACCTTTGAGCGGATATCTGATCACTCTTGTACATGCTAAAATGTTTATTCTGCAGACAATGTAGATTCATTTAAATCATATTTTATACAAAGGAAACCAGAGTGCCAATGTAATCTTGTTAAGATATTTTTCATACAATAAATATATAAAAAAATAGTCTCATGACTCATGAGTGAAATCTCATTCTATTGAAAACCACATGCATTCACCATAAGAAACTGGGCAAATGAACTGAACAAATCTTGTCATTTAGAGATTCAAAGTCCATAGGTATGACTTCCCAATGATTTTAAGCATGACATTTGAACATGATTAAATGGAAACAAATGCATTATAAAATAGCTCAGTTTCTCGCTTAACAGCAACTTGGCTTATGGCAACAAATGATAAAAGATGGGTAGAAATACAGTGCACTAAGGGAGGTCAGAAAAATATCCTGTGAGTAAAACAACCAAAATGGAAACAGTGCAAAAATTCAGCATCAGTTGAGTCAGCCTTATCGAGCATGCATGATAAATTTCATACGATTAAGTGATGTGCACGAAGGGGTGACATAATCAAGGTTCAGACCAAAGTAGTCATTATTTAAAGCAACACTTAGAATTTATATAGTTGTGATTAAGCTAGCATAAGAATTGCTAATTAATGATTTCCTGGCGTAGATTAACAATGCAAAGAAATTATGAACTTGGAGATGAATTTTTGAATTTAAGTGTGGACACCAAGTTTTGTGATGAATAAAGATACAAGGCTTTCTATTGAATAAACAAGAAAATTATATAGTGAGTTTTAGTTAAATTTAGAGAAGAAATTACTGAGTCAATACCATCCCTACATCATGACAGACTATCATAACATTGTTGAAGAGATTAGAAGTATGGGCAATTACCTAGATAATCAGAGAACTTTTAGAAATCTCACATTGCACAAACCAAGTTTGCGAAGAAGATACAAGACTTTCTATTGAATAAACAAGAAATTATACAGTGGGTTTAAGTTAAATCTAGAGAAGAAATTACTCAGTCAATACCATCCCTCCATCATCATAGAGAGACTATCATCACTTTGTTGGATATGTTAACATCATATTGTCGGACAAAAAGTATGGGCATCTACATAGATAACCAGAGAACATTAGGAATCTCACATTGCACAATTAACATTTGACTGAAAAATATACAGCAAGAGAAAAACAATCTATGTTGAAAGTCTGAAAACATATGTACTTAGATAAAGGGATCTCACAATAGTTCATCAGTTAGCCACTTATCCAATAAACTCGTATCTTTAAGAAAGAGACCAGTTATATAATGGATTACCACACTTGTCCAAGTGGGATTAATGGGGCGTGGAGCATCCTTATATCAATAGCTGTAGGAGTCAAGATACACTTTTTCATTGGAAAACAGAGGTCTCAATTTGTTTGCCTTATTATCATGATAAAGATATATACAATGGATAGAAAAACATGCAGCAAAGAAAAAACAATATCTGTATTTAAAAGATATCTACTAACATATAGAAAAGAAATAATAGTCAGATCATATCAATGCATCCGCTCTTGAAATATCCAGGATTAATTAAATTACAATAAAACAACAGAGAACAGCTTACCCTTTCAGTTAACTTATTTTTGAGTTCTCGCCAATGCCCATATGCTTTCTGGCGAAGAGCATCAGCATCCCTGAATTGTTGTTGAAGACCTCTCAAAATTTGTTGTTCCTCATCATATTTCTTCCTTGCAGCATTTGCATTGGCTTCAGTTCGCAACACCTCAGTTCTAAGAGAATCCAGTTCCTTCTTCAAAAGCTGCAGGCAAAAACACTAGTTTGTAGGTAAAGATGAAAGAAAAACATTAAAAAGATTAAAACAGTTCGGCTAAAATACATTAAATTGCTCATCAATCTGTTCCTTTTGGTCAAATGCCTCATTGATTTCAGTACTTGAATATGTTTTTGAAGTGAGTTGGTCACGCTGTTGTCTCAACTGTTTAAGCTCATGAATATACTTCTTTTCTTCTTTCAATGGCATGGTTACATGCTGAAGCTCAAATTCCATTGATTGTATCTGACCAAGAAAACATGTGACTGAAGATGAATAAAAAGAATACTAACAGTTGAAACACTGTCAACCAAGATCACCTGAAACTCACCTTGGAATCAAGTTCCTCAATTGAATGTACATTTTTCAACTTGTTTATCGTTAACTGGAGAGAGTCCATCTGCTGGCGTTTAGCAGTAACCACAGCTCTTGCAGCTCGGTCTTCTGCTTTTTCATCTTCAAATTTCTTCCAGAATTCATTACATGTCACCTGAGGATAAAACAGAACAATAAAAAAAACTAAATAGAAAAGTAATCTAATGAATCATCAGGATCCTCTGATACCTTCTGCCTCTCAATAGAAACTTTTATAGAATCCCTTCTTTGTGTTTTCTCATTCACTTCTGACTGTGCAGTTTGTATGCTTACCGAAAGTTGGTTGTCGATAAATCTTGGAATTTTAACTATGTAACATGCTTGTGGTTTACCAAAATTGGCCGTCACCTTTTCAACAGCTAAATTTGATGCAGTATGATCTTTGACTAGCACCTGACTCTCTTCTAGAACTCCAGATTCTCCATGGACGCTACTGCTTCCACCATCGAATGGCCTCTCAACTTCATTTGAACTATCCAAAGAAGTGCTAGATTCTACAGACTCCTTTGAAACAGCAAATTCAGATTCAATGGCATCAACATCATTTACAACTGCATTTTCATTAGTTTCATTTATACAACTACCATTTTCAGCTACATCGTGTCTACCTGCTGCACATGTAGTAGCAACATCAGAAAAGAAAATTTCACCTGAATTTATAAATTTTAATGCTAGAACTGTTTTGTTAATTGTACCTGTTGAGCTGGGAACATCTACTGCACTCAACGTGACAGCTTCCTGTTCTGAAGGGCATGCATCTTGGCAGATAGATAATCCATTGCCAGAATCTGACAGAATCTGGGGAGAAATAGAAATTTCCAGTGACTTGCTCTCAGCAACACAAGATACATCTGAGCTGCAGCAATCTTCTTTCGGATGCAAATCAACAGACTGTTCAACAATCAAAATGTCACCAATGGTGTCACCACTTGTTACAGCTTCATCAACCATGGCACTAATCTCAGGTGCAGGAACATCGGTGTGAGCTTTGGAACATCCACTACTATCTACTGTTTCTAAATTGGTTATACTATTGGCAACTATATGTGTCCTATTTTCTTCTAAACATTCTTCTGAAATAGGATGACCCATATGCTCATGATCAGCAGAATATTCAGGAGGCTGGCTCTCTGTAACCAATCCCTCAAAATTCTGTTCTTTTTGAACTTCATCAGCTGATATCAATTCGCCTTGGTTACTAATACACGCCCTTTGATCCTGAGGCTCCACAATCAGTTCTACTTCGGTAGCTAACTCTAAAGTTTCTTGCTCTTTATTGTTTGAAACATGAGTTTCAGGAATTACCAGATTTTCTTGGTCATGCTTTTTTGTTGCTTTAAGCACAGACCCAGACCCCTCTGTCTCCAGCAATAAAACATTTATCTCCCTATATGCTTGGCTAGTATCACCTGTATTCAAAGTGAAAATTTCTTGCTTTTCATCAGCTATGATAACTGTCACCTCTTCCTTCTCATAGTGGGTATTGTTGAGCTTAAGTTTGTTTTTGCTTTCTTGTTTATCATCTTCTACAGAAGATATTTTGGATTCCTCTTCTAGTTGTGTCCCAATACCTAAACTCTCACATTGTTGATTTTCATCATAAACTGATAATTCTAAATTGCCCTGTTTGTCAATTGCTGTAATCAGAGCATTGCTCTCCTTCCCTACTTCAGCAGTTGATTCTTCTTTTTCATAGTCCGCATCCTTGACTAGAATTTCGCTTTCTTCTTTTTCTACCTCAACATGCAAGTCTGGCTTAGCAGCTTCTCGACTACTATCATCCTCAACCTGATCCTGGCCATTCTCCATGTTCAGCTCCATATTGCCCTCTTCACTGCATGCCTTTTCGTTCACTCCACAGATTCCACTTTTAATGTCTGGCACCTTCTCATCTCGAACCTCATTACCTAGACTTCCCTCGAGCGCTTCACCTATTCCTTCCTTGGCCACTATTCCTGAATCTGATTCGACTCCTTCCTCTTCCGCATCACGATAGGTGGTAATATGTTTGCAATCATCATCCACAGTCACTGCTGCATCTGCAGTGGGATCAGCATTTCCATCGAGATCACCCACTTTCTCAGGAGTCAATTCCCCATTTTCTCTTTTCACCTTGATCGGTTCTAGATCTCCTACAGCAACCGGATCTAATTTGACATCCACATCAAGATCCCGCTGCCATGATTCGTCCAAATTACCATTCCCCATCGCGATCAATCCTCCAGTCCAACCACTATCCTTCTCCTCACCAACCAAACAAGCAATGGCATTAGCGTCCCCTGCAACCTTTCGATCACCGTCCTTCCCTAAACCCAGACCAACCGACCCCCCGATTTCGACCCGAGATCCAACACTAAACTCGCTCGCATCCGCCGTCATTGCTCAAGCTACGATAAATTAGCACAGGAATTAGTATAACAACTCTTCAAAACTAACTCGTAACTGCATCGCTGATAAGCAAATAGTCAAAAGCAAAAAAAAATTAATTAATTAACTGAGTAAAAAAAATAGCAAACCTCTGGAGATCAGGAGCGATCACTCACAGGATCCGCGTCGTTTTAGGAGAAGCGACCTCAAAAAACCACAGCACGGTCACACCAAAAACACCTCGCCGGAGATCCCAATAGTTACCTCAGTCAGATCTCACCCTTCCATCGACAGATCCGAGATCCCGCACTCGTACCCCCTCCCACTCGCGCGCGTTCTCCACTCGCTTACCAATGCACGAAGCGACGAGGAAGGCGACGCAGAGAAATGGAAAGATCAAGCGAGACCAAAGCGAGCCAGGAAGGGGAGAGGAATTTAAAACGGGAAGAGCAATCCACGGTTTGTTTGAATAAAACGCTGCTATTCCTCGAGGATATTTCGGATCGTCACGTCCCCGTTCCCCGGTTTTGTTTTTTTTCCCTAGCCAATGCCTCCAGTAACTTCGCGGTCCCCGCCGCGGGGTCCACTCCGTTACCGTCACCAGCAAAAAGGGTAAATGGTGAGTTTGGTCGAGTACTTACAATATAAAAAAAATGATAAATCTCAATCAATCTCATGGACTCAATCTCTGAGAGTGACCGATTCGATCCCACAAAAATTTTTCATCGACCACCAGAGTAAATCGAGAAGCATACGACGGCCAATCCAGGTGCCCAGCAAGTACTTACGATACGATGGAATCAGTTTATTCTTACGATATAAGAATAAACCGATTCCATCATCACAAATACGGAACATACTAATTATCAGACCCTAAAACCCACGTGCCCAAATCAAAGAGTCCGCTTCAGAGTCGAGTCGGAACTGAATTGATTAATTTGATTGATAACTGAATTGATTATTTTTTAAAAATATTAAAAAATGCTAATAAAAAAGTTTGATTTAATTAATTTTCAAAATTCAAAATCGCACCCGAATAATAGATATTTTTAAAAAATAAAATAAATTGATGAGTTATTTTAATCGAATTGAAATTTCATCGAACTAATGGTCAACCAAAAATGGGAGCCGGCGTGGGCCCAGGTTTCCGGTGGTTAGGGTGTTTGTTGGGGTAGCGGTAAAGCCGAAAGGGGCATTCAATTGAAAGTGAAAGAGAAAAAAAAACGGACGACACATTCGAGAACATGGCAAACTCGTCAATAATTGCGGCTTCCTTGCGCGCCTTCACACCGTTCGCGTGTTGCGCCTCAGTATTTATCCATTCTGTCAAGATTTATTTTTTGCTTTTTTAATATTTTCGATGTTTTAAAAACAGGATCGGAGGCCAAATCGAAGATTAAACATCGCCATGTGGAAACATCAATTTGGCATAAATATCGCGTTGACAAGGACGTCGCAACCTACGACCACCCTAAGATCGACGTCGGGTCCCCAGCTAACCTACCGTGCCCTCATTTGTGTTTAATGATGGATCGATCGGTCTGAGCTTGAACTTGCTGTCTTGATATTTAGGATCATAAACAAGTCAGAGCTCAATCAAATTTTAAAATGCTCAAACTTATCGAGTAATCGAATTAAATCAAATTGTATCTAAAATAAATTAAATCATTTTATTATAAATTTATTTTTATACACTTAAATTTAATTTAATTTTGATTTTAGCTTTAGATATTATCAAATTTTCAATTCATGATAATTAAAATTATTTTTTTATTTATTTAACATATTGATTAGAATTGTATTAGTGCATATGATTCATAAATATTGTTCATAAATATTAATAAATTAGACATGTTCAAATTTATTTATTTAGTTTAATAAATTATTCAAGTTTATTTATTTAATATTAAATTTGTTCATGAATATTAAATTCATTTACAATCCTATTAATATTTAGTCCTATTAAAATTCGAATAGTTAACATGTAGAAGCGTTTGGTTAGAAGAGATTGAAATTGTTGTGACGATTTAGTAAAGAATAGATAATGAGAAATATTTAAAATCTAGATTCATACCTCTATATCGGCACAGTTAAGGACAGATTTACTTGGGTTGACGAGGGCACGACCCCTTTAATAATATGAATATATAGATTTTTAGTATATATTATTTGATCATTCCAAAGATTAATGTATATTGATCTGATGATAAAATATATTTTTTTCACACACCAATTAAGTTCGGATCCTTTGACGACTAAATTATTATTTTTATTATTGAAAGTTATATATAATATATAATAATTATTTTTGATATTTAATATATGCCTCCTAATTAAAATTTACGGTCTTCAAATTTAAAATTCTAGATCAATCCCTATACATCACACTTTTTTTTTTGGATGAAAGTAATATATATATATCATCAAGAAAATAACACAAGTATACAAGCGGAGCCTATGACTCTATTTCATGTCATATCTGATGAACTGTCAGATTTGAGTAAGTATCACAGGCAATCATGTATGTACTCTCATGTGTACCAACAATATCAATGTGTCTCACTCACTATCTAAATGCAGGTACTCCTACTCAAGCAACGGTCATGTAGATGTCCAGCACCCCTCACTACAGAGTCAATGTCGCATCCTCGGTCTGTACTCCATCATCCGTCCTCCCTAATAGCCAACTCCACATCCCAGGTAGTGCGACGGGACCCAATTGCTGCTCCTCATCGTCCATCAGCATCAGAAGTCAGCTCCACCTCCTCCTCAACCAGCTATCAGTAGTCGCCTGCCTCGATCGTCTCCAACCAGCTCCTCCAAGATGTCCCATCTCGTAGTCATCTCTATGGACTAGATGAGTCAAAACTGGTGGACTCATTCATCCTCAAAGGCTTTTTGACAAAGATCCAGCCGTCATCGGATTTGATGTGTCTTTACCGTAGCCGTTACTACGGACTAGATGAGTCAATCCGTTGGACTCATTCACCCTCTTAGGCTTTTTTGCAAAACCTTAGCCGCCAACGGATTTAGAACGTCTTTACCACGAGCCGTTTGCTGTGGACTAAATGGATCATTTTATGGTGGATCTATTCACCCAAAGTGTGGATCCTATACACTACACTTTGATCTTATATGGTAGATGCATGAGTAGGTAGAAAGATCTTCACTAGTTTGCACAATATCAATTGAATATTTTGCTCGGATTCTTCTTTTTCATCCATCCACAAAATATTTATACAAAGACTATTTTAAGGGGAAAAAATCATTAAATTCAATAATTGCACGTCTTTAAAAGCTACTGTATTGGATAGAAATGGCGAGATCTGGTCGAGTTATTAGTGATTGAACATTAATGTCATTCTAACGAAATGCGTAAATTCATGATTCTATTCCACGATTAATTCCTGCATACCAAAGAATAAGACTTTCTTTTTCATACAGACAGTAAAAATTTTACAATGCACTCTGATAAGATAATTCAAATGTACGCCTAAGAGAGTAAAAAATGTATATATCATTTTTAAAATTAAGGGGTAGAAATTAAAAAATAAAAAATATTTAAAAAGATGATATCAAAATTAAAAATAATAGTCAAGAATTTTACTCGGTGAGTCAAATGGACATCTTGATGGTGAAATGAGATATTTTGATGGTGAAACGAGAAAGTAAAAGAGAAAGAGAAAGAAAAATAAATCGTCTATAAGGAATTATATATTTATAAGAACAAACATATTTTTAAAAATATACAAGAGTCAAAAAAAGAAAATAAAAAAATAATGAACGAAGTTAAGAATAAAATTTGTGAACAATTATATCAAAAATTAGATATAAAAGCATGGAAAATAAATATTTATAGAATAGCTAAAGTGAAAGCGAGAAAGATAAAAGATTTTATCTAAATAAGATGTATTAAAGATAAATACAATATGATACTGGTAAATGATGGAGAAATAAAAAAGCGATGAAAGAAGTATTTTCATCAATTTTTTAATGAAGATTTAGATGATCAACTTAACTTAGGTAATTTAAGTAGGTCAAATGAGTATAAAAATTTAAATTTTTATCATAAAATTTAAATTTTAGAAGTAAAATAAACTTTAATTGGGATGCAAAATAAAAGAATCGTCGGACCATATGATATTCTGATAGAGATATGAAATTATGTACCTAGGAAAATAAAGTATTGAATAACTTACAAAATTATTTAATATGATATTAAAAATGAAAAAAATATCTGATCAATAGAGAGTAAGTACTTTAGTATGTAGGATTGGTGGACGTACTAGAGGGGGTGAATAGAGCTTTTGTCGTTCATTCATTCTATTAAAAACTCAAAGCGGATATTAGAATCACAAGCATAGGAGATTCGTGAATTTATTTGGTTTATAACCTCCAAGAATTAATATGTCCAAGGTCTATGCACGGGAAGACGATCGTCCACTAATAATCTCCTTTCTAAAACTTTTTCAGAGATGGAGAAACCTATCTTACAATCCAAAATATATAAATAAAAGTATAAAATATAAGACTAAAATGAAATAATCAAACATTCGTGTTAGCCGATCCGGAAATCTAAGCGTAACGCACCTTCTTGGAGCTTTTTTGGTCGTACGAGCAAGATCCGTTTACGTTCACCAGCACCGTAGGATGAAGAATATGTAGAATTAGAGTTGCTCCTTATGGTTCACGTTGAAACCCTTATATAGACTTTTTCGAGCGCCTGGATTCTTATCCGGGCACTTGGAGTCGATCATATCATGATCCGATTCCGTCGGTCTATTGAGGTCAATTCTTCCTGATCTGAGCGCCTAGACCATCAAGGGCGGGGCACCTTGACCATCCGAGTGCCTAGAGTAACATCCAAGCACCCGGATCCAATTAACTCGGATTTGATCTGAGTTGACCCTGAACTTGGTTCAGATGTTTCTGTTTGCTCCTCTTATGCTTCTTCAGTCTTGTTTTCAGCTCCTGGTTCCTACAAGATAAGCATATAAACACGCAAGCAACCTAAACCTACCTTGTAGTTTGTTTGACCTACTAGTCTTACCTGAGCCTTACTCTGTAGGTCTAACCTATGAGGTTTACCCGTGCCTAACTTCTAGTTAGGACTAGTCCTTCCATAGATAGACTTTCATCTGTCAAACATCTAATCACTCTTGATCTATTTGAATTTTCCCTTACTTAACCTCTAGTTAGGACTAGTCACTTCCATAGGTAGACTTCTCACCTGCCAAATATCTGATCACCCTTGACTTGTTTGGACTTTCCCTTATCTAACCTCCAATTAGGACTTCCTTGCCCAGCTTTACTCACTAGGACTTCCTGCCCCAGCTTCACTCACTAGGACTTCCTCCTCAACTTTACTCACCAGGTCTTCCTTGCCCAGTCTCCAATTAGTACTTTCCCTGCCTAGCCTCCAACTAGAACTTCTCCTGCCTAACCTCTAAATAGGACTTTTCCTGCCTAGCCTCAACTAGGACTTCTTCTTTATCTAGCCTTAACTAGGACTTCTTTGCTAGTCATCTAGTCAAATTGACTTGACTAAACTTCACTCATATCAAAATATTATGTCATGTTTGGATCAACCCTTGGTCAAACTGACCAGACTTAGGTATATTATCAAACATCGAAATCCTGGGGACAGACTAGTGCCCCTTGTACCAACATAGTACCCTTATATAAGAATAAGGGAGACATACAAAATTGTACAAACTATAGAGATATTAAATTAATGAGTCATATCATAAAATTTTAGGAACGAGTAATAGAAAAAAGATTAAGGAAGGAAACAACGGTGATCGAAAATAAATTTGAATTCGTGCCTAGAATGTCAACAATAGAAGTTATACATGTCTTTAGGCAACTAATTGAAAGTATCGGGAGCAAAGTATCATTTGTATTCATTGACTTAGAAAAAACTTATGATAAAGTCTTAAGAGAAAATTATATGAAAAATTTTAGAAAAGAGAAATATTAGCATACCTTATATTAAACTAATTAAGGATATGTATGAGGATCTAACGACCAGAGTAAAGACTTCAAGTGGATTAACTGAAGTATTTCCAATAAAAATAGGATTACATTAAGGATCAGCTCAAAGTCTTTATCTTTTTTACATTAATCATAGATGAATTCACTAGACACATTTAAGACATAGTACTGTGGTGCATGTTGTTTGCAGATGATATTATTTTGGTAGATGAGACATGTGAAGGAGTAAATACTAAACTAGAATCTTGGCGGAAAACACTAGAAGTGAAAAATTTTAGGCTTAATAAAGTAAATACATAATATATGAAATTTAAGTTTAACAATATTAGACATAATGAGACAATTGTTAAGATAAGAAATGACGAATTGTCTAGTTATGAAAGCTTTAAGTATTTAGAACCATTTTTATAAAATGATGGAGAGATTGAGAGAGATGTCTTACATAGAATACAACCAGAATGATTGAAATGAAGGAGAGCGTCGGGTGTTTTATGTTATTGTAAAATACCTCTAAAATTTAAAAAGTTATATAAAATGGCAATTAAACCTGCTATATTATATGGCGTTAAATGTTGAGTTATAATTCGAGCACCTAAGTAAAAGATGAGAGTTGCTGAGATGAGAATGTTAAAATGAATATGTAGAAATACAATGATAGACAAATAAGAAATGAGAACATTAGAAAGAAAATCAGAGTTACATCTATTGAGAAAAAACTTTGAGAGGCACATTTAAGATGGTACGAATATGTTTTTAGACGACCATTAAATGCTTCAGTTAGGCGATTTGAAACTATGATAATTACGCATATCAAACGAGGAAGAGGAAAATCAAAAATGATTTAGTTAGTAATAATAAAATAAGATAAAATTTATTTAAGTATATATGATGATATAGTTGGGGATATAACCCAATGGCGTAGAATGATCCATATAACTGCCCCCCCCTAGTAGGATAATGTTTGCTTGTTGTTGTTGCTCTTTATATGATAATTCAAACTTAAAATTACTATAACAATAAAAGATGACCGGACACTTGATAAAAATAAAAACCAAGTGGGTCAAGATTGATCAGACACTTGACAATGGTTGAAGTCCTGATAGGTTATGAAGGATCAAATGTTAGACATCAAAAGGGAAGTCCAAATAAAACTAGATATTTGACAATGACAAACTCCTAGTAGGTTAAGGTAGATCGGATGCTAGGCGAGAGATGAAAAATTTTGGTAGGTCAAGGTTGACCGGATGCTAGGCAAGTAAAGTCCTAATAGGTTGATGCCAATCGGATAATAGGCAAGGATGATGCCCTAGTAAGTCGGGGTTAACCTATACTAATCATACGAGAAACTTCCAGAGACATGAGGGTCCCATGATATAAGGGACTTCGATGTGAACAATATTTTTAGCATATTGATCAGTGTTTTCAACACTATGAAAAGTGCATTAGTCAAATGATGAACAATATCAACCGATTGATGTAAATAGTATTTCTGCTATAGTATTTTATACTCTAAACTCTAAATTTGAGGTTTAAGAGGATTTGATCAAGCCGCTGATGACACTATAACAACAAATAGAAAGTTTGAAGCTCGACTAATAGGGATCAGTCAATTGATGAACAATAACAGTGGATTGTTGGCATTGTTACATTGAACAAAAGGTGTTTGGGTCGAGTTGGAAATTAAATTGATACAGTAATGATCGATTGATAAACAATAACAATCGATTAATATCACTATTGCAACGAATAAAGGATTTCTAGATTGGCTATGACACTCGACAGCTTAGACATCAATCGACTAATAAACAGTAATAGTCGATTATTGTTGGTTAAATCAAAGTTGGTAAGAGTTATTTTGCAGGTGCAACGATCGAATTTAGTAGAGCAATCAACTGATGGTGATGATCAATCAACTGATAGGTAAAAATCAACTCCGACTTAAAGGCTATAAAACAAGGATTTCTAGAAGGTTTTTATTGTCGATTCTTGGGAGTTTTAAAGAATAGTGATGCTCTATTTTCAGACCTCAATAGACATTCTAAAGTAATTACAAAGCACTCAAAGTAAAGTTTCTTTCATGTAAATTTACAATGTGTTTGTATATATCTTTTTTTATTTTTGTATTGTTTGTATAACAAGAGTTGTAAGAGATTTTTCCATCTCCGAAAGGTATTCGGCAACGAAAGAGCTAGTGGACTATCACTAGGATAGTAAACCGTGGAGTAGGAACTGAAAGTTTCAAATTATATAAAAATCTCATGTCTCCTATATTTGTATTTTTGATTCTTATATTTATTTCCACCATGTATAACCAATTGTGGACGAGAACACAAGAATGATTGAGTGAAATGAATCGCTATTCACCCCCTTTAGTAACGTTATCGGTCCCAACACCCATGTGATCTAGCCGCTTGGGTTCTCCATGGGACTCAACATTCGAACATTCGAATTCTCTAAGTCAACTTGAACTCATCTACCTTGACTAAATTGTCACCCTAAAGGGGCGTAATTGTCATCCTAAAGGGGTGTTTGGTTGGGGGTTATTGTTAATAACCTTAGTTATTTGTCCAATGATAACATTATTTGATTCAAGTTATGATCGATTCCTAAGTAATACAGTATCACTGGTACATCAACAAATGGGTTATAACTTGAAAATGTGATTACTTTAGCAGCCTAAGGTTTTCTGTGATTCCGAAGGTTAACGAAATTTTTTTCCATGATTACTCTCCGATTTTAAAATTCAGTTAATTAAATTTTATCGTAAAACCTAATTAAAATCAAATTAATTAATTCAATAAATTTTAATTTAAATACTTATAAATTTAAAAAAGATAATTTATTTTAAATTAAAAAAATAAAATTAATGAATTATATTTATTAATTTAACTAATTATTTTATTAAAATAATTATTTTAATAAAATAATTTTATTAAATATATATCAATTTATTTTAAATTTTACAAAATAAAATTAACGAATTATATTTATTAATTTAATAA
>JBBMKF010000040.1:1359353-1370019 GCA_037834155.1 Curcuma caesia | reverse complement strand
CGGAATCCGCATCCCCGCTATTTCTTCTTCCGGAAATAGAACGGCTCCGAAGAGGAAAGCAGAAGGTGAAGCAATGGGAAGGAAAGGGGTCACGCCATGGCGATCGTCGATTTAATTGCATTTATATATTTCGTTCTTCATCTTCTTCTTCTTCATCTTCTTCTTCAACATCGTGTCTCTATTTAGACCGCCATTTCCTTGTCATTTCCTTGTCATTCCTTCTCTTCTTTCTTCCTATTTATTATAATACCCTTTTTTCACCCTTTTACTAAATAATACTAGTTCTTAATTAAAGATTTATATGGCCCAAATTATGAATAAAAAAACAACACATGAATTCGAGAGACGTAATGCAATTGAGTCAAAGTTGGCAATTTGAGTGTTCAATTGTTTGACACGATTTCCGGCTTCAGCCGTGTTATTGGTTCTTCAAGTACAGGTTGATGATAATCTAGAGATGTTATAACACTCAATTTATATTTTAGTGATTTACTTTAAGATTTAGAATTTAGAATTTAGAATTTAGGATTTGAGTTTAGGATTTAGGATTTAGGAGTTTAACGATCGGCCGTTGATTTTAAAATCGAACGATCGAGATTTCTGTCACAAATTTTTTCATCACAAATTTGTAACGGAAGTCTATTGCGACAAGGATCCCATTCTTTAAACATAATTAATGAATATATTTTATTAAATAATAAATAAAGCATGTTGATTATCACTTTTGATTTTTTTTTAAATATGTTTTTTATTTTTAAAAAATTAAAGAATTAAACTTGTAAAATTATCATCAACCTCTTCCGGTCTTCCTTAACTATCTTTCTCCCTCTTTTATTTGACGATGATTGCTCAAATAGACCGAATTAAACGAGTGATAGTCAAATCGCGGCGGTTGACCAATGATTTGACTACAATTTCGTATCCAAGTTTGACCGAAATGGTGGCCAACTCGGTCACATTTGGATCAGGTGATTCAATTAGCTTGGTCGTGATTTTGCAGTCACATTTGCATCGTGGCAAAAGATGCAACAGTATTGGTGTGCGATTTAATTTTTTTGGAAGTATAATATATAATTTGGATATTGGTTGATATTTACTCGTAACGATTTAACAGGTAGTTATGCCATTTTATAAATAAAAAATTATATAATAGTTGGTGATTAACTGCAAGCATACATGAAGATTTTGAACAGGTATTTTCAATTACATAAAAAACCAATTTATTATTAATAATATACGATTTTGATAAATAATTTGCAACAACAGTTGAGAAATATGTAACTCGACCATAAGTCGATTAAATTGCAATTTCTGAAATGAGGGTCAATCGGTTTGGATTAGCTGTGGGTGATGGGCCCCTTAATGAGTATACTGTGGGCCGGATTTGATTAAAAATCGGGATAAATCAAACCAAATCAAAAATTTTAAAAATGGAGATGGAAAAATTTATCAGAGCCAGGTTTCGATCCTGAGACCTGTGGGTTATGGGCCCACCACGCTTCCGCTGCACCACTCTGATTTGTTGAAATAACTTGAAATTAAATCTAAATATTTATATACTAATGATGAGCACATAGATTATTCATATCTTCTCATCTATCCTCCTTCTCTTTGTTGATAATTGTGGTGATTAAGAGTGATACAACTACTATCAGACTAGAGAGATTGTATATGATTTACTTCTTTAAAGAAGAACTTTCAATGTTGTTTAGAAAGTATATAATTTTGCTTAGTTTTTGTTATCTTGAGATAATTGTTTATTGAGTATGTGTTTTTTTTTGTGTGTAAGATGTGAATAATAATTTATTTGTTTATTATTTTAATTTATTTCTTGTATTTATGGTTATTAGCTTAATTACGTTGGAGGAGTCTTTCCAAACGTTTAATGAATTTGTTTATATCATGACAAATTAAAATGTTTATGTTATTAAAATTACCCATATAACAGTCTTTTATAAGATACCAGAATAATAATGCATATAGAACCAATGGTAGAAATCTATATAAATATTAATGTATATTATATTATTACATATTTAAATTAAGAATTAATAAGATAATAATTAAAAGTTTGTATAATTTATTCTTGAGCTTTGACATTGACTATTGGCAAATGTTTAAATTTTATTTTTATACTAAATTAAACATAAATTTTTATCCTTGTTTAAAAAAAAAAGAAAAATCTTGAAAGGAATACTTTCCGTTTGTGCATACTCCAATTCAAGATATCGGATCCAGATAGGATATCCGACCCGTTAGAGGTCACGAAAGGGCAACCCGGTAATATTGCCGCATAATGTGATGCGGTGTTGCAAGATGTTGACCTAAATGCCCCCTTTCCTTATCGCATCGGCGGCCATCTTCTCCCGTTCGCCTCTGCCCTTTTGCCCTCTTCCTTCCCCAAACCCTCCCTTTTCTTCCTTTCTTCGCCTTCTAAATCCCCTCCCCCTGCCTTCAAATCTCTTTTCTTCCTCCCTCCTTCCCGCCTTCTGAAGGAGGCTCCTCCTCCTTCTTCCTCCCCACCCAAATCGAGCCCTAGATCTTGCTATCGTTCATCTCGACGCCGCCTCGCGTGGCCGTGCTGGTTCTGCGTCCTTTTGCGGTGCTTTTCGCTTTCCCTCATTAAAAGTCGAATCTTGGCGGCGTTCCTTCGAGTCTGGTGGTGTTCGAGTCTGCGTTTCGTGTGCACGAGGTATTCTTGCTGGTTTTCTGTTACCGGATGCTGTGTGTTTGCGTTTTGAAGTAAACCGTTGGGATTTTGATCGAATTTATACGAATGCTACTGTGTCTTTGGTTATGGAGATGAAAATTCAGAATTTTGAGCTTGAGAATAGCACCAAGTTGTCATTTTTCTTTCATGATTGAGTTTTATAGTGACGCTGATTTAATTATGGTTGCCTTTTCACATTATTCTATCAAGGATTAAAATTTGGTACTGATTGATGGGCTAGTTTGTAGCTGTGCTGATAAAGTTTTCTCTTTCAGGCTACGTATCGATGGCTGACCATGATTTGGTTCTTGGAAATCCTGGTTTGGCTCTTGGCCAGAATCACGAGCTAGTTATTGGCGAAGGTCAGGGTTTAGGCCTTGGACAGGGGCACGGTCTGGTTCTTGGGCACCCTCACGACCACAATCTCGGTCTAGGCCAATCCCACAATCATGATCTCGTACTTGGGCATTCACATGAGAGTCAACTAGTTCTGGGGCACCATCACCACCATGTCCATGATGATGGCGAGGACTTGGCTTTAGGACAGAATCATGATGCCGATCAAGATGACCTTGCACAGAGTCATGAGTTGGGTATATCAGACAACCATGAATTGACTCTGGCTGATACCCATGATCTCAGTGTTGATCATAGCTTGGACCAGCTCTCAGTGGACCATGAGCAGGAGCTTGCCCTCGGATTGACGCAAGAGATGTTGCAGGGTCAGCTGGTAGTTCCTCAGGTATTGCAGGCCCGAGCACTGGTTGTGAGTCCAGACCACCAGCTCACTGTGGGACAGGAGTTTACAGATGTCAAGAGCTGTCGACGAGCTATTCGGGATGCAGCCATTGCTTGCCATTTTGAAATCCAAACTGTAAAATCTGATAAGACACGCTTCACGGCAAAGTGTGCCGCTGAGGGTTGCCCTTGGCGCATCCATGCAGCAAAGCTCCCTGGTGTGCCAAACTTCACTATCAGGACCATCAATGAAACTCATGCATGCAACGGAATTTACCATCTCGGGCATCAACAGGCATCAGTTGAATGGGTGGCAAGTTCTGTCGAGGAACAGCTTCGTGAGAACCCGCACTACAAGCCTAAGGAGATACTAGAAGAGATCCACCGCATGCATGGAATAACTTTGTCCTACAAGCAAGCATGGAGAGGAAAAGAGAGGATTATGGCTGCAGTTCGTGGGTCTTTCGAGGAAGGATATCGTCTCTTACCACAGTATTGCGAACAAATTAAGAGGACAAACCCAGGAAGCATTGCTAATGTATACAAAAATCCAGAAGATGATTGTTTTCAACGACTATTTATCTCATTCTATGCCTCAATATATGGTTTTGTGAATGCATGCCGACCATTGATTGGGCTAGATAAGACTGTTCTAAAGAGCAAATATCTGGGAACATTACTCTTGGCCACCGGATTTGATGGAGATGGTGCTTTATTTCCTCTAGCTTTTGGGGTTGTCGATGAAGCAACTGACGAGAATTGGATATGGTTTTTGTCTGAACTGCATGCTTTACTTGAGGCCAATACCGAGAACATGCCGAGGCTCACAATTTTGTCAGATAGGCAGAAAGGAATTATCGATGGCGTCGACTTCAACTTCCCGACTGCCTTCCATGGGTTCTGCATGCAGCATCTCACTGAGAGTTTCCGCAAAGAGTTCAGCAACTCTGCACTTGTTGATATCTTCTGGGGAGCTGCTCATGCTCTCACAGACTATGAATTTGAGGCTAAAATAAGAGAAATTGAGCAAATATTACCTGAAGCTGCCTTCTGGATCGGAAGGATTCCACCGCGTCTTTGGGCAACTGCCTTCTTTGAGGGAACACGATTTGGACACCTCACAGCGAATATCATCGAATCGATTAATGGTTGGATACTCGAAGCTTCTTCACTCCCAATAATCCAGATGATGGAGTACATCAGGCGGCAGTTGATGACTTGGTTCAACGAGCGACGCGAAGTGAGCATGCAGTGGACGACGATCCTTGTGCCATCAGCTGAACGCCGTGTCTCTGATGCAATAGAACATGCAAGGGGCTATCAAGTTGGAAGAGCAAATGAAGCAGAATTCGAAGTGGTGTCTCCTCGCGAAGGAAGCATAATTGTGGACATTCGCAACCGCTGTTGCCTTTGCCGAGGTTGGCAGCTCTATGGCTTGCCCTGCGCTCATGGAGTGGCTGCGCTTCTCTCATGCCGACAGAATGTTCATCGTTACACAGAAAGCTGCTTCACTGTGGCGACATATCGGAAGGCATATTCGCAGACGATACATCCAATTCCAGACAAGAGCCTTTGGAGGGAAATGCCCGACTCAAACCAAAATGCCGATGATCAGATTGTCTTAGTAGTTAATCCACCCAAGTCGCTTAGGCCTCCTGCAAGGCCAAGGAAGAAGAGAGCTCGTTCGGAAGATCAAGGACGAGTTAAGCGGATCGTGCATTGTAGCCGGTGCAATCAAACTGGTCACTTCAGAACAACATGTGCGGCGCCTGTATAATAAATTGTGATAGATTATTTGAGTTTTTTTTGTTTTTCTGTTGTATTTTAGGATGTGCTAGTTGTCTCATCCTCAAGGATATAGTAAGGACTTTCATGATGCTGTTCGGGTTATTTATTTCAGGATTTCTCTTTCTATTTCTCTTTTGTTTGTTTGCTTTATCTCATCTGCTTCAATGACCAGTGAATATAGTTGAACATTTGAGCTAGTAAACCTTACATCTATTCTTTCAGATGGTTATTATTGTTTTGTTCTTACACGCATGTATATAAATAACACAATTTACAGCATCAAACATCACACCACACCTTATTCAAAACAAAAACATAAGTTAAAGACTGATACAGTATGAAAATTTTTGTGAGGTAAATTAAAATCCAAAATGCATTTCATGTCCCCAACATGATTGCAGCTGTTGTCTGATGAATAACAGTGAGCCTAGATTTGATGTTTTCTCTGCCTTTCACAGTCTTCTTCATAGCCTCAGTGTCGAGATTGGCACAGTGATGATTAGATCGTCCGCAAGTTCTAGCATAGATGTGTCCTTCAGCTGGGGTGGCATCGTTGTAGCTCTTTCTTCGAGTGAGTTTTGGGGATTTCGCTCGAGTAGGAGGTACCTTTGTACAAAGAGAATGCACTAACTTGACGAAATCAAACTTAGGAGAAATATAGCTATTACAGAATAGTAGGAGATGAAACTACTAGTTTTTGGACATTTGATATGGGACTGTGCAAGGCATGCACCAATAAGTATGACGCTTTCAGTAATTAAACTCAGCAAAGAGGTGAAATAGCTAATCATCCAAATCCTATGACACAGGCCATCATTAGTTAAGTTGGAATTTTGGACCCTCATGGAGCTGATTTTCAGTAATTAAATTCGCAACAGACTCAGAGGAATTCCATCCACTAGTAAAATGACAATCTACTTATTTTTTGTATATTTAATTTGCTTGAATGTTGAATTACAAGGACACTCGATGCAAAGGTCCAAGGCATTACCTTCTTTAGCTCAGCCTTTGGAGGAGGACCCTCATGGTAGAAGCTAGGAATTGGGTGTGCTTTGAAAGTCAACCTCTTCCTCAACTTTTTCAGAGCTGCCTCTTGCTCTTCCTGATGAATCAGACAGTTAAGAACTTAACCATGATCAATGCCCATGCATTTGCAATCAAACTGAAGAAACATAAATGCTTCACGATTAAGTAATGCTGGGAAGTATAATCCGTTAATGTTTGTTTGAAAACAACTTCTCTGTCTTCCTTTCCTTTAATTTATGATTGCTTGAATTAAGTTGTATTCTGTTTAGCCCAAGCATGTATTGATCATCTGCTAAATACTAAAATAATTATTCAAGAAACATAAAACCATATATTACAGATACTGTAAACTTATGAAATTGGTCACCTGCCAAGCCTCTTCAATTTCTCTGTTGTATCTGTAAAGTTAATAAAAGGGAAATCCAAAAGATACGTGACCTCAACCCATCAAATATATTATGTTTCAACAAATTCGTATTAATTAATCAGTGCCATTCATGTTGGTTTTCAGAGACCAATATTAAGTACTTGTACTAGGATCCAGCTACCATTCAGCACATGTACTAATAATAGAAATGCAAGGTAAATACGGAGAAATGAAATATTGACACTATCTCAGAAGATTCATGCTAAAAATAATAAAAAATATTCCATTGTGCACACCAGCGTACACATTGGCAACTTATATACACCAATACAGAATATTAACAGGAGAAAGCGTACTCTTATTCTAGCTTCAGACTGATTTTTTTCTGCCTCCAAATCTAGGTGTTTCTGTTCCAACTTGAAGTAGAACTGAAGAAATCAGAGGACAAACGATTAAAATGAGAACAGCAAAATTAGACCCTGTACATAGAGATGGTACCTCCTTTCTCTTGTCTGCACGATCACTGCATCTGAAACTAGGGGCAGTTGCTACAGTTGTTTTGCCTCTCAAAGTTCTTACAGATGGTGTAGCTCTATGATATAAGTTCAGGAGCAATTAATAAATAGACAGTATAAATAGAGTAGAAGATATAATGATACAAGGATACAAAGCAAAAGAGTGAGACTCTTCGGCATCTGCTTGCGTTGCATTATGAAGTTGCAAAGGCTTCCTGGATGTGAGAAGTGAGTTTCTCTGCAATACCAACAGGATTAAATTCACAATTGATCATTCTTTAGATTTCCCAAATACATTTCCAGCAGAACTTGAAATGCTTTCAAGAATAGAAGCCATATAAATTGGAATTCAAAACTTGTGATCTTCTTGATCTGTTGATATGATGCATGCATCGAGAACAGTGAAAAATTCCTTCTTTTTTGCAAGACCACTTGAGAATATACAGATCACAATGCACATCAGATCAATACATTCAAGACAAGCTAACTACAAAACCTAGTAACATGGATATGAACTGCTTAATAAAAAGCGTGCATAGGAATGCTCTAATTTTTATCACAAGTTGATAGTTTGAAGCAAAATAAAAGTCATCCTTGAAATATTCAGATGTCATTGCAGGGACAGACTAAGAAATACCATCATGGACGATTAAGCAGTTTTTATAACAACGGATAGGTCACCTGAGGCTTGTTTGGGATATTTGTCGACTGGAGATAATCTACAGTAGCATGTTTGTCTGCATTCACAGTTACAGAAATGATAGAGTGATGTCCACCAGAAGCACGCTTTTCAGTTGCAAGAGTGAAAGGCTGAGGAACAGTGCGGTTAGAATGTGCATTTCCAGAATTAGCTGGCTTCAGTGCAGCTGACTTTCTTTGATTTAATGGCTTGTGAATAATATGCTTATTTTCTGCTGTATCGTCATCCACACACAGGTTACTGAGAAGAGGCAGTTCTTGTTCCCCATGAGAATTCTCGTCATCTAGCATCCTTACTGCATGATCTGACTTTCCTTCAAAAGCCACTTTAATGATTTCCCCACCCATTAACCTGCAATAAGAACCAACATAATGAAAATATAACAATGTGCTTAGCCAAAATTTTATCATATTAACAGTTGGGAAAAGAAACATTAAAATTAGAAGAATACTTACCTAAGTACTGGAAACTTAAACATCTAGTAATCGCAATAACTATGGGAATTTCCTCAGGAATTTTAACAATTAAGAAATTATAAAATGTAGAACTGAAAGTTTGCTTCACAAAATTCTGTCAAATATTTCAGTTACCATTGCAAGAGGGGCTGCCTAAAGTTACCAACAACATGCGAGTGCAAGGCCAATCGCATCATATAGACAAAACAAAAGGAGAAAATAAAAAAGAAAATAGCTCAAGAAACATAATTAGGTGCCACAAAGAAAGTCCAATTGTCTTACAATAGCAAGAATAACAAAAAACCAAGTGATTAATTTTATTAATTGGATTCATTAAACAAAAAAAAAATACTGAAAAACTGCACTATTGCACTGTTTATTACACAACAAGAAAGAAGTCCATTATACAAGATGTTAACACAACCAGAAAGTGTTATGTAAAATGAGATGGCTGACAAATTATATTAGGATTTACTTAAGAAGATACTTAGGGAATATAGCTTAGATGATAGAGCACTTGCTTAACATAGCATATGAACAATGGGGATAAATACTCCACATCTCCAATTTTTTACTTCTTTTGGTGGAAAAATGTCTTTCATTAATAATTCTCAAAAGTTTCACCAAAAACTATTAATTAGAAATGGATGGAACTATAGTTAAAAAAAGGAAAAATAAAGTGTGGGGATGTAGCTCAGATGGTAGAGCGCTCGCTTAGCATGCGAGAGGTATGGAGATCGATACCCCACATCTCCAATTTTTTAATTATATTTTTGAAAAATATCTTTTATAAATAATTTGTACAAAGTAAAAAAAAAATGAACTGCAAATATGAAGGGCAAGGCTAACAAGGAGAATTTTAAAAAAACAAGCAAAATATTAAATTAAAATAGGAAGTCAAGGAACACATAGTACATGTAGAAATGAAAAAACAAAAATGAGAATTAATTGAGTAATGGAAAACTCAACATTAAGTTATCTTAACCAATTTGAGGGAATTTCTTCTAGATAGGTAGCACAGCATGCATCCAAACTTTCAAGATGGTAACCATACATGTTATAATTTATCGTGTTTTATAATTTAGTATTTAGCGATTTGAATAATGCAAAAGGTATGAAGTGAAAAGGTAATGACTCATAAATAAGTTGTACAAAGTAAAAAAAAAAGAGTTGCAAATATGAAGGGCAAAGCTAACAACGAGAATTAAAAACAAACAAACAAACAAAATATTAAATTAAAATAGGAAGTCCAAGGAACACATAGTACATGTAGAAATGAAAAAACAAAAATGAGAATTAACTGAGTAATGGAAAATTCAACATTAAGTTATCTTAACCAATTTGAGGGAATTTTTTCAGGATTATAGACGCACAGCATGCATCCAAACTGTCAAGGTGGTAACCATACATGTTCTAATTTATCGTGTTTTATAACTTAGTATTTAGCGGCTTGAATAATGCAATAGGTATGAAGTGAAAAGGTAATGACTCATAAATAAGATGTACAAAGTAAAAAAAAGAGCTGCAAATATGAAGGGCAAGGCTAACAAGGAGAATTAAAAAACAAATAAACAAAATATTAAATTAAAATAGGAAGTCCAAGGAACACATAGTACATGTAGAAATAAAAAAACAAAAATGAGAATTAACTGAGTAATGTGAAATTCAACATTAAGTTATCTTAACCAATTTGAGGGAATTTCTTCAGGATTTTAGACAGGTAGCACATCATGCATCCAAACTTTCAAGGTGGTAACCATACATGTTCTAATTTATCGTGTTTTATAAGTTAGTATATAGCAATTTGAATAATGCAAAGGTATGCAGTGAAAAGGTAATGACTCATAAAACATCATGAAGTGCTACAAAGAGAATCTGACTTAGTTGTCTAAAAGGGCAATAAACCGAAATTTAGTAATTAGTATATTTAGTTTTTGTTTGTTTGTTTTTTTTTTTTGAACCAGAAAAAAAAAACTAAGCCAGTCCTGCGCTGGACCATTCATGAGGGTAATGCCCTTCAGATAGCACGATTAGAAGATGAGAAAGAATATAGCAACTGCAGAAGATGTTAGCGTTACAGAATCAGCAAGTGCTAGATACAAGATATGATATTAAGAATAGCTTCAAATTTTTAGAAAACAACCAGCAAGTAACATGGGACCTAAATCTCCATTTTTTTTTTATTTTTTTATCAGAGCAGAAAGAAATTGAAACAAGACGCTAAGTTGGAACAGGAAGCCGATAATTTTTTTTCCGCACAACCTTAATTTGAAAGATTTGAACCATTAGGAAGCATAAAAATTACCGTCGAATATTTTCGAATCGGAGAGAAAGTGACATGAATAAACAAGGATTCATACAGAAGAA
>JBBMKF010000040.1:1324044-1341229 GCA_037834155.1 Curcuma caesia | reverse complement strand
TCCCGATTTACCCTGGTGGTCGGTGGAAAACTTCCGTGGGACCGGGCCGGCCACCCCAAGGGATTGAGTTCATGAGACTGACTGAGATTTATCATTTTTTTAGGGTGCGGAAGATGATTTGAAACTGAAACATACTTCAAAGAAGAGGTTAGATTGATACTGAGAAATCCCGACAAGTCACTCCGACGCTCAAGTTAGGGTTCCAAAAAAGGTGATGAAACATAGACAGGAAAGAAGACAATGCTAGTAGAGTTTTCGAAATTGAACCTCGAATATGGCAGTGGACTAAACCTTTTATAGCCTGCTTCTCCCCCTCCGCTTGTCGGATGTGATAGCAACCTACAAAGAGGACCAAATCTGATAACTGTTTCCTTTTGGCCTTGTGTGCCGCAAGAGAGGTATCCGAGGGGATCAGGTCTGACAACCTCGTATTCTCTCTAGCCTTACGTGCAAAAAAAGGGGTATCTGAGGAGACCGTGTTTGACAACCTTGTAACCGCTTGTACATCCTCGGACTACTGCATATCTGTGAGAATATTCGCGTCCTCCTTTAGCAAGTTATCTAAAATAGCAGTTCAACCAAGACGTGAGGGCGGAACCCAGCATGAGGTGGAGTGAGGTGAAGTGGTCCGGATGAGATGTCTGAGATGATCAAGACAAGACAACTAAAAGGGTCGAGACGAGGTTGTCTGAGATGAGACTCCTAATATGAACGAGATGAGGGCGGCTGAGACAAGATAACTAGGAGGGTTGAGATGAGACTGGCCGAGACGAGACTTCTGAGATGATCAAGATAAGGCTGACCAAGACGAGACTCCTGAGATGACCGAGACAAGGATGGTCGAGATGAGAGTACTCCTAAGATGACCGAGACTAGGCTGACCGAGATGAGGCACCTGAGATGGCCGAGACGGCTTCGAGAGCCCAAATCAAATCCTGGACTGAGCCCGGATTGAGCTCATATTGTGCCCGAAGTACGGTCTAAACCCGAGGTGCCAGATATTCCATTCTGGTGGGATTGGGTCCGTGTTGACCTAGTTTGTCATATTGCCCTGGACCTCGACCTCCATATGACTCTTGACTTTTACCTCGGAAGGTGTCACGTCACCTACAACACCTGCATCAATATGGATTATGATCTCGATGAGTGGCATAATCAAGTCAAATGATCAAGGTCTAGAGACAATCAATCTTGACGAAAGAGACTTAGCAAAATTAGACACCCATAATAACCCTTTTTTGTCATCAAGATGCTAGCAAACAAACACTAAATCTACCGTGAGACAAAATATATAGACAAATGCAATGTGCCAAGCCAAAATAGTGTTATAAACAGGTAAACAGTCAATATAAATACAAATATGAATAGTTTTCTCAACAGCACTGTCCAGCTTCAACTTAGAAATCAACACAAAGTATCACTGCAGCACAGGCAAATTTTTATGGGCCTAACCAATCCAAAAGTGCAACCCAAATAAGTGAACAAAATTTATCTAGTTCTTGGAAACTCCTGTACACTGAAAGGAAAAGGTCTCTTGATCCAAACCAGAAATTCAATTTGAGCCTCACTTTCTAACTACCAAGTAAACACACTGAAAGGAAAAGGTCTCTTGATCCTCACCAAATTTCAATAGCTTATCCAAAATGAGCACCAAAAGTGATGCCACAAATCTGTCTAACTCTTCATTACCAATGGACAAAAGCAGATACGACGTCAATTCGTTCCAAGCTCATCATTGAAACTCTCGAATGGAATGGCACAGAGCACACTTGTCAACACATGGAACCTTGTGGTTGAGGCATTACTGGTGAAGTTTTCATCTTCTCCAAGGATCGTATGACTCCTTTCCTTTTCCTCATCAACTAGTGATCTTATCAATGATAGTGTTATCAATATACACTCTTTGTAATAGTCAAACAAAATCTAAAACTCTTCATGAATCCTCATTTTCATGAAGAATTTCTCCCATAAGGTCCAAAGATGCATGAGGTGTCTATGTAACAGTCGCACTCACTCAGTTTGTCACTGCACGGGCCAGGCACAACTAGTGCACATAAATCCCCCATTTTTTCCAGGGCAAAACATGAGCCATGGATACTGGTTTTGGATCCATGCATTTTTGCGAAAGCAATTCAATGCATCTAATTAAAATCAGAGTCTCGTCTCAATGGGGAAAGGAGAAGAGGAGAAGGAGGAAGCTCAACAACTAGATGTTGACTTCCTCTTCTTATATAAGCCTATCAATGTTAATGAATCGGGTTATTAGATTCTACACATGTAATCCACGTCCGATAACTTAAATCCTCTTTAATACACAATGTGTTAGATCACTTAATCTGATTTAATTCTTAATGGCAATCATGTGTTATTTATTCACTATTAGCCCACAAAATAAAGAGTTAATCCTTCATTCTAAACCACGAGAGAAAATTCAATGAAAACAATGGAGAATCTTGCATGGAGATGCATGGCTGATGAGGATGTGACAGGTAGAGTGAATGAGACTCTGATACACCAAGAACTGCCTCCACCAGATGGATAGAAGGTTAGGTATGGCCTCACGGCCAATTAATGATTGATCAACCTGTCTATTTGTCTGAAGAGCTTCCAAAGCTTCCTAGTTTACCTTGTTCAAAACGATAACTAGAACATGTAAAACTTCACAAGTTGGCCTACTTGTTCATGGTTTTATTGGTTTATTCTGAAGTTATTCATGATAAAAGAGAAAAAAGTTCAATTTAATAAAGGTTCAAAACTGAAGTGGGCCTGGACCATCACACCATGAACATGGAGAAACACAATGAACAATCACGCAATATCTTATCCTTTTTGTCTGTATTGCTCGAGAGGCATCAGCCACTCTTGACACATTCTGAAACATCAACTTACAATGCATTTGAGCAAGAACCTTTCTACAATGTTTCTATCAAGCTAAAAGCTTGTGAACTGAATTCCCAAAGTAGTAAACTGATTGGAATTCAGGTAGTAATTTGATACAGATCACATTTCTGAACATTTACAGTTTGCATGTTGGCCAGAGTTAACTGCTAAACTTCCAGTAATATTCACGACGAGATCTACTGCAGGATTACTTGTTTAGTAGAGTTCCAACTTCAATTCACCAGATCAAGGCTCTCAAGAAGCCTCAAGCACAGAAATGTCAAGTAGATGGCCAACAGTCCGATCCCCAACACCCTATCCGGCTTCATCCCTCTCCTTGGCAGAATGATGAGAGCCCAAAGCAAGCCCCCGATTAAGAACCCTAATGTCTCAAATATAGCGGTGTCCTGAGGCACCACAAATGGGGTAGGATAAGAAGCCACAGAAGCCAGCACAAGTGACAAACCCAATCCCACAAGTGTGTTAAAGATTGGCCCTGCGTAGCACCCAGAGATGGCAATCTGAACCCCGTTACCTCCTCCATGGATTGCCATTGCGAGATTCGCAATGAGGTCCCCCAGTGAGTTGCCCCAAGCCAAGACGGTGAAGGCCAAAACCAAGGGGCTTATGTGAGCTATCTCGCCAATGGAGACAAGTAAGGAGACCAATTCCGCTGCTATAAGGTAGGACCATATCACGCTCATCAAGAATCCACCTGCAAGCCACGGGAACAAGAGGGATTTCGGAGGGGAAGAGCTCTCGGTGGTTGCCATGGTAATGGCACCAAGAACAAGACCGATTAAGCTCCCAGTGAAGTAGAGTGTTAACTTCTCCGCTGTGCTTACTTCTCCTGTTTCGGAGAGCCAAAGGGTCACCAGGAACAGAGGTGACAAGCTCACTGAAGCAACTGTGAATGGCTTGGACCATCTCTCCTTGCTCACGTCGGGAATTGTTAATCTTCTCGGCAAGTAGAGTGGCATCTTTAGCAGGTAGATGAACCAGAAGAAGTAGTATGAAACAGGAGAATTCAAATGAGCCTTCTGTCGACGAGGTTCTTCGGAGGCTAGTTTGGTTTCTGGATCTTCTTCATCGGCCAAGCCATCGAGAATTGGGATTAGAAGATCGCTGTTTCTATTTTTGTAGTGTTGCATGGCCCATACGAGAAGGACGTAGACAAAGTAGAGGGAGAAGAACGCGATGGCGCCCCAAATGCCGGTGCTCCCGGTGACCAGTACTAGGGAGAGAGCGGCGAGGATGAAGAGAAAGAAGCAAAGGTCGCGGAGGAAGCTGGCGCGGTCGATGGTGGCGCTGCCGCCATCGATGACGAAGGCGATGGCGGCGACGACGACGGTGGAGACGAAGAAGGCGCCGCCGAGGACGCTGCTGAGGCCGACGTCGGCCACGCCAGAGGAGGAGGAGAAGGAGACGAGGCTGGAGAATACGTCGGGAGCGCCGTTCCCGAGGGAGAGGAGCGTGACGCCGGCGATGGTGGGTGTGAGGTGAAGCGCGGCGGAGAGGCCCTCGAGGGAGGAGCAGAAGTAGACGGAGGCGGTGTCGCCGAGGAGGTAGAAGAGGAGAAGGAGGCAGAGCAAGAGGAGGGCGTAGCCGAGGAGGGGGCGGTCGCCGAAGGAGCAGTAGAAGAGTTGGAGGTAGTCAATGAAGCCTTCAGGGGCGCAGGTGGAGGCGTGAGCTTTGAGGTAAGCGCAAATGGCTTCGTGGTCTTTAAGCTCGCCCAGGCCATGGCAGTCTTCTTCTTCTGCAGCTACTGCTACTGCAAGAAGAAACAGGGAAATGAGGAAGAAAAAGGAAGCTTTCACGAAGGCAGAAGCCATGGCTAGCTACAATGAATTTTGTGGCAATGGCGAACTGGAAGTCGGATTTGAACTGCTCATGGCTGCGCCATGGTTTGAGCTATATAGGTGGAATTCAAGCCTAAGAACATGAAATTGGAGGTTTTGAGAGGTGAAGGCGAAAGGGAGAAGAAGATTCGTGGAATTTCCATCGCATTGCACCTCATAATATATTATGAAATCATTTTTCGAGTATAATTGAATTGGTTATAATAAAATAAAATAATTAAAATATATAAAAATTAAATTTAAATTGAGATAATATATTTTTTCATCTTGAACAACTGTAATTTCTCAATTTATTTTTTCACAGATGAAAGATGATTGTATTAGACCGCAGAGATAGCAAATTCTAACTTTATTGTTGAAATGAAACTAAGACGAATAGGGATAAAATGCTGTCATCTATGTGCAATTTAATTTAACGGGGGCTTCTAGTTGTTTTTCATTTTATATATTTTTATTTTTATCACTCAATAGCAATTTTAAGCATATAATAATAGGCTTCATTCACATTATAATCTATTTTTAAGCATATCATAATAATTTCGGGTAAAGTTGTTATAACAATAGTAAATAAAAATATTTTTTAAAAAATAAAAAATAGGCTTAAATTATTTATTAATCAAAGGAAAACGAAATAAAAATGGCTTAAATTTATTTTTAAAAAATGAGTGGTTCCCAGATCAATTTCTCATCCCATCCACGAAAACCATATTACAGTAGTTTAATGTTGCACGTTTCTTTGTTGCTCCGCGTGACGTGGCACCGCAGCCAGGTCAGCAATTGAACAACCGACGTCATTTATTTGACTACCTGTCAACGGCCTGCGTGGCGCAGACAACTGTAAAAAAAATATAATCCCTAAATTACAATAAAATTTTAAATTTATAAATAAAAAATTTAACACTCTTATTCTCAATCTCTCCCCAAACAATCAAGTTATTTTGCTGAGGAAATTAAGTTGTTTATTTATTTATTTTATTAATTCAGATATTCAGTTGGATCCGTCTAATTTGGAAGGTGGACGATTTGACTTCACAGATCGACCGCCAAATAAATTTGAGAAATATCATGGATCCTTTTATTGAAACAGTAACATATCCTTTGGTTAAAAAATGAAAAAATAATTAAATATTTTAAATATGGAGGTCAAATAGAACATTTTGTAGTGTGAGGGTTAACCATTCGAATAATTCTGATTATATAAACTTCTGTGGGAGAATTTTGTGACAGAATGGCTTTAACACTGATTTTCTGAATGGCTTTAACACCTTATGATAAATGTATAATTTAGCACTATCAACAACAAACAGAGTGAGTAATGCAGTAGCAATGTAGCAGTAGCAAGTGACTGAATAGGTGCCATAATTTAGCACTTGACGATGGAGTCAGCAATTGAATTCAAGTGGTGAGTGAATCAGGGTGGTGGAGATGGTGATTCCCCACTGCTGTGAGAGCCTCCCCTCCATGATTCTTGGACTTGAACAGCAAATTGCAAGTTCCACAGCACATCCTCGATCGAAGGTCTCTGAGTTGGATCCTTGGAGAGGCATCTCGAGCAAATCCCCATTACAGTCGTCAAAGATTCGTCACTGCACGAGTTGCTCACTACAGGATCCACAAAGCTCCTCCTCGCCATTTCTGGCGTCGCGCATTCTTGTAGCTGCAAACAGTAGGAGTTCAAGATGGCATTCCTGTCAGCCTAATTTGCTGACTGGTTTTTGCAAGCAAGTAATTTCAGGTTTCAGTAGTAAGACGGCACGAAGACTACTAAGATATTTTGGTAAACCTTTACCTGATTCTGCATTTTGCCTGCCTCTCCGACACATTTGATTGGTCTTCCAGTTATAATCTCAAGTAAGATCACACCAAGATCATAGATGTCAACCTTATCCAAGTGCTTGGATCTGTAAAGAGTAAAATAATTCATCTCTTATTTTGAGTTCCGCAATGGTATAAGAGTAAAGTTTGTGAACACTAGTCTGATTTACAATGGTCACATTCATCATGAAAACTAGAATAAAAGACTATCGGGGATTGGATCATGAAGTCTAAATTGCATATCTTACAGATCAAAATAGCACTGGTAATGGGTTTGCACTTTGCTAATAGAAATGATACATATCATCTACTACTGTTACTAGGGAGAGAAGCATTTTATCTGAATGGTTTGAGGAGTGTTATAAGTAAGTGCAAACCTTTCGTTGGTTTCTTGTAAACCACATGAAGAATTTCTTATCAGCTGTTCACAAACATATAGTTCCAATCAGAACCGATGTCGAGGAACGAAAGAACCAATGAACATGAGAAGAAGGCTGGAAGGGGTTAGATAATACCTCGCATTTCATATCCTCTGCTAGTGTTGGTAGATTGTAGCTGCCAATTTTCGCAACGAGGTGCTGATCCAAAAGGATATTTGTGATTTTAAGATTATTTCCAAACAGACCAGGCATCATACCTCCATGTAGAAATTGAATGCCTTTCACAACACCAATGACAGCGGATATCCTCTGCATCCATGTGAGCTTTTCACTATCTACTCCCTCTGTAGATTTCCAAAGAACACAAACAGAAACAATCAAAATTCTAGAAAATTAAGAATCTAATAACAATAACTTTGCTAAACCTTCACCTGAAACGTTACTTCTTAATGTTCTACTTGAGACGAACTCAAAAACAAGAAACAATCTGCTGACAGAGGATTCATTGGGATAATACTCAAACCCATGACCAAGGGCACTGACTAGATGGTGATGTCTAAGCTTTGAGATCAGTTCAATGTGACGGTCAAAGATCTGGGGATTTTGAGCTTTTTTCAGCTTCAAGCATCTTATTGCCACCAAGGTACCTTCTTTAAGTTTTCCTCTGTACATCTGGTATCATAAAAGTAATGCTCAGAGACCAGCTGCAAACAACTTGAAAAGTATCATGGAATTTTTTTTCTCTTGGTTTTATGAGTGAATTCTGTAAATCTGAATGTTTCAGGATCAGCAAAGCTAGGCAAAAAAATTTATGTTTTTTTTTCAAAAAGAAAAATCATGGGTTGAATTAGCAGCCTGAAATCTGGACCACCATACCATGTACATGATGCAGTGCAAATGATTTCAATAGAACTGATGAAGCTTTGTTTTAATAGGAACATTATGTGAAATTATCTTATACGATTCCATAACATCAAGAACAGTTAAAATACTTTACCAAACTATCCAAAACATTCATGTTAGATGTGTAGTTAAGAAATGCAAAGCAAAGATAAAGACAAGTACACTCTACAAGATATAGCTGAAACTGTAGGAATATGCTTGAACTGGATGACAAGTGGAAATGCACACCTGACCATAAGGGCCTTCTTTAATGAAACTTGATGTGTCAAAATTCTTTGTAGCATCTTCAAGCTCCTTCAATGAAAAAGGTCTGTATGGTGGAATGTCAAGTGTTTGCAACATATGACCTATCAAATAAAGAGAAAACACAGAGTCATTAACCATAATAAATAGAAGAGCTATGATGGCCATGAAGATATAAATACATGCAAGCATTTTTGAACAATTGATCTGTGAGCACCAACGAGTTAACTGAATTCCTCATCGCCAATTGTAATGTTCTGCCATCATAATATCTCGACAGGAAGAGAAGCACCAGAGGCATAGTAATTATATTGATTAGTTTTCATTTGGCATTAACTAATAGATATATACACATCATAATATTATATGCTTGTTTATATTGTGCTAGAGACAGAGAAAGTTATTATTACTTGCATCAGCGAAAAACTGGGTAGAATACCCCACTGAAGCAAGCTCTGATTTACTCCTTGGGCTTTTTTTGGCTGCCTGCTTGATCTTAGCTCTTCTAATTGCAAAGAAAACCATCATCACCAGAAAAATGCTTGCAACAATGCCTCCAATGACCACAACAAGAAAAGCTCTTTTGCCACCTGATGTATTCATCCTTTTGCGAGGTACTATTCCCACAGCCAATGCTTCGGTCTGGCAGAATGAGAATGGATGCTGGCTCTGATCCTCGGTCCCAAGACAATTTGCCGCATACCGAACCACATTCTTTGAGTTTGAAATCAGGCATGTAGGCAGGTTCCCAGTCAGAAGATTTGATGACAAATCCACATATTCAAGCTCATCAGTACATGGCATACTTGGCAGAAGCATTCCAGTAAACCTGTTCCCAGCAATACTAAGAAGGTGAAGTGAAGGGAGAGACAACAATGCCGGCATGAAAGGCCCAGTAAACCTATTGGAAGATATGTCCAATTTTTCCAGAAAATAGTAACTATTTACTTCAGCAGGCAAGCCACCTGAAAATTTGTTCTTTCTCAAGACAAGTGTTATAAGCTTCCTTCCCAAGCTTGGAAATCGTGGTCCAAAGTAGTTATTCTCCAAATCAAGAACTTGAAGGAATGTCAAATTGCTGAGATCTGGCAACTCTCCAGACAAGATATTGGACGACAAAACAAGCACTCTGAGTGACTTTAATCTGCTAAATGAATCAGGCAGAGACCCACTGAGAGAGTTGTTCTTCAATCTAAACACGGTCATTAGTGGAAGCTCTCCCAACAAATATGGAATTCGTCCACTGAACATGTTATGATCAAGTATCAACGTTTGGAGATTTATCAATCTTGAAACTTGCGTAGGAATTGATCCATACAAATAATTTGTGCTCATGTTGAGAATTTCAAGAGAAGATAACCGATAAATCTTGCCAGGCAGGGGACCCCATAGGCCTAGTGATGTTAAAGAGAGGACCTTCAGGTTAGGCAACTTGTAAAGAGCAGCAAATAATGAGTTAATGGAGAAGCTATGAGGAAGAATTGGAGAACTTCCATTGCCTGCTATGTGCAACTGCGTTACACTCTCTTCATAGCAAACAACTGTTAAATATGGGTTTGATTCACAACTGCAGAAGTCTGTCTCGATGTTCCACCTACTTAGAATAGGTGGGTAGTTCATTAGCCGCTTGATTCGCAGGAGGGACAAGACTTCTGATAGTTGCAATTGGTTTGTGTATGGGATAAGGATCAAAATCATGGAAAGAATGAGGAGGCATGAAGGATGATAGATCACAGCAGCCATTTCTGAACGCAGCTTATTTGCTCGGATCAGTTTCTTCAATCCACCAATTCCTTCATTCAAAAAGCAAAGAAAGAAAACTACTATAATTACTTCGCTGAGAAAAATGGGAGCTGAGAAATATAAGGATCCTATACCTTCTACTTGGAGCTGCACACGGCAAACAAGGAGTTGAAGCAGAGCTGGAGCAAGCACTATCACAGAAGTGATGAAAGATCACTCCTTTCTTAAGACCAACTCCAACTTTAAAAGCCACAATGAACGCAGTGGTGCAATATCTTACAAAGCTCGCTCCTTTCTCAATTGCATCAAATCCAACCCCCAATATTACTAAGAGGCAGTCAAAAGGGAATATCTTTACCATATCAAACGTCAGCGAGACGTTAACTCAACTGGTAAAACCATATGCAGGGTCTAGGGTTCACGGAAATCCTATACCATATCTCACTCACGGGTGGGGGAAGGGTACGAAGGGGAAACCGGTATCTGAGCCACGAACAGGAAAAAGCCGTAGGGTGCGTACCGACAGGACCCCGTGCCCACCTTTTCTGGGCAAACGGGACGGGCCGAGCGCCATGAGAGGGAATGCCGCTTTCTCTTTCTTTTATGGTTGCTTTCACCGTCATTAAAGCCAAAGGGGGCGAATCGGTGCCCTTTGTCACCTCTCTGGTTTGCCCTCCCGCCTTTACTCCTCTCCTCCCTTCTCGATCCTTTGCTACGGCTTGAAGAAAGTGATCATTGTTCGCTTCCGTCGGCTTCCCTTCCCATCCCTTCTGCTCCGTCGCAGTCTCAGTCTGGCAACAACTCCAGCGCGAATGGACACGATTGCCAATAGCCAATTAATAAATCACATTTGAGTGAGTACGTGTCGTTACACTGACCGCCCGATGAAGTAGATGAGAAGTGAGAACCGTCGATCACTAATTCGACCGTTAAGCCTGTTAATTCGATCACTAAACTGGTTATGTTCAGCAGAAAGCAGTCCGCACTGAGAGTTGTGAGCTTGTGGGACTCACGAGATCATCAAGGAATTGAAGAAAGAAAAGAAAAGAAAAAGTTAAAAGAATGAAATAAAGGAAGATGGATCGAATAGGTTTGGATTGGATTGGATTGGATTGATCACGGCAAAGTGTTGGTGGTGAGTCAGTGTCCACCTTTTGATCTGTTGTTGTTGCTGTGCAGCAGAGATTCCTCTCGTGTGTGCTTTACTCTGCCAGTACACATCTCACACTCCCTAACACTGTTCCTTGTTATTATTAGTTCAGAGGGCATATTGATGTTTCATGACGACAAAGAACTCAAATTTGAAAATAATATTAAGAGCCTTATGTTTGAAAAGATATCAAAAGAATATTTTATATTCTGAAAATACTTTATCAACTTTGATCATAATATTTTAATGGAAGCAGCTTTGGTGGCAAAACACTCTTTAATCCTTTCATTTCTCCCCTTAAGAAATAATTCAATGCTCAACTTTAAGCTATAGTAATGATACTAATGACAGTTGCTCCCGGAACATAACTGAGTTGGTTACGACGGAGCAGAGTAATAGAAAAAGACAAAGATTCGAATCTCGACGAAGCCAAGATAATACCCTCCTCCATTATCCATTATGGTCACTAAGGTGACGAATTCCACCTTTACAGAAAAGATGATACTAATGACGGTTGCCAAGTTGACTATTTATCTAGTAACAAGCAATTTGATTATTGAGTTAAGATTATCCTCTCTACCTTAACTTTTTAGGTGAAATCAAATTTGATTGTTTAAAATTTTTACATTTTAAACTTGTTTGGTTGATTATTGAATTTGATAATATACATTTATAAAAGTTTACATTATCAACTTTCAATTCAAATTTATTTAATAAAGTTTAAATAATTATGATAAGTTGATAAAAAGTATTTTAATATAATAATATTTAAAATTTAGAATTTAAGATTAAAAATTTTAAGACTGCAATTGTAATTATAAGTAACTACTCAAACGTAAAAAATTATTTATTTTATTTTAATTAAACTAAATTTTAAATTTTAATTCTTAAATATTTTTATATGATGTAATAGCTATTTCATAATTATTATAATAATTCTAAAATAAAAAATATTTTCAGCATAAAATATCTTTTTTTATTTCTGTCCTATTTTTATATTAACCAAAAAGGAGAGACCAGAACAAGAGTCGTTTTGGTTGGTTGAGTTGCTCGGGGGTCTCCGCAAGGACCCTTTGGTATATTCGTGCGTGGATGCGCTTCTGCTTCCTCTTTTAAACGGCTACAACGGAGCGACCAGGAGAAAGCGGGCAATCACTCTTTGTTTTTGTGTGATTTCTTCTTGCTTCGGCTTCGACCTCCTCCTTGCTGACCGAAGCTTTGCTCGGAGATGGCTAGGTGCGGATCTTTCATTTCAAAAAAAAGTTTGAGTTTATTTTTCCAAAATGGTGGGTTCTCTGCGGCATTTTGCAATTGCCGATCGTTTTCCGCGGCTTTTTGCCGTTTAAGCGTTTGATTCACGCTTTGCATTTCCTTCTGTTTGTTTCGGATATTTCAACATTTTTTTTTAACTTAAGCGATGATCTTGGCCGCATGCTTACCTCTTCTTCTACAATGTTTGTCGAAAGATTTGATCTTTGGCGTGACGAACTGGTAAAGCTGCTGCCTTTTTTTTTCTTCTGTTTCTGCGGGAAAGATTTGATTTTGAGAGCTTGTCATGGGCCGGTCCTTGATCTTGCCAGGCTTCTTATTGTGCGGTGGGTTTAGGTTTGTAGACGTCTAAATGTTGTTGCACGTTATTTCTTCATTTTGACATCTTGTGCCATGTTTAGTCTATTCCAGTGTATTGACAGATCTTGATGTAAGGGAGCTATGAGAATTGCCATATATATATTTTGTTTACCCGGAAAGGAAGGAAACTCTTACTTGACAAGCACTTTATTCCCCTTTAAAGATCGAATTCAGTTCATCTTTAAAGCTGTGGGTGAATTCTCATTTAGTTTGCGTTTTACTTTCATATGAACCCTTTTTTTTGTCTTATTAGATAATATTTTCCTTATCAATTATCATTTCCACATTTATGCATTGTGAATCATAATTGGATAGTTTATAACAATTCATAAGGTTGCGAGGAATCTTAATAAGTTTCTGCATCAAATAAGTGTTGGATTTTCTGTGAACTTCTCAATTCTTTGCAACATGTTATGTAAATATCGTAGCCATTTTCTATAAAATTCACAAATAATATTAGGTATCAAAACCAATGTATGTGTTTGGTGGATCTAGAAGGTATTGTTTCCATACTTAAATGAAAAGGAAAGCTATTGTGCCAAGTGGATTGATAAAATGTCTATGGCAAGGGATAGTTGTGTGAAGAGACACTTATGATTGTGACTGAACAATTCTGCAGTTTTAGAGTTTATTTGTTCCTCCATGTCGAAATTTCTAATCCAGATAATGCATTTAATAATCTTTGGTTGCTTTAGTTTCTAGTTTGACTTCATTGTGTGTTTTTATAATTTTTCCACTTTTCATGGCATTCTTATGTTATATCATTAAACTGATAAACTCTCACATTACTTGATGTCGAGAGGATCTCGTGCTTGTCATCATTTTTTTTCCTTTTCCTAGTTGCTGTTTTATATTTCTTAAATCATTGATCCTATGAATTCTGGATTCTGTATCAATTGTTTCATTTGTTTATTCAGGTTTATTTGAGCACATTGGATGAATGAATCTTGCTAGATTGATATATGAGAACCAGGATACACTTGAGCGCTGCTGGAATCAGAAAAGAATATGAGTTTCTCAGATACTTGCAAACTAGGCTGTGTTTGTGAGACTTGGTAGTTCATGATCAAGAGGTATAGATGTCTCATTGCATGAAAATGCCATATGGAACTTGGGATTTCTCATGCTCGTGACAGTTCTCGCTATGTGACTGCAACTTACAACTTGAAAATGGACTAGATTTTCTAGATTTTCCACAAATAAGTTGGTGTTTTAGATATGAAGGAGCTTATGAAGGTGCTTCTCTTGTAGATATTTCTGAATTGTTTGTTGTTGATATAAGACTAGTTTATCGTATATGAAGGGTTCGGTGGCACATTCAGGTTCAGCGAGGCAGGCATCTGGCCGCAAGCTTTCGTCTAGCAATTCTCAGAGAGATCTGTGGTTTATTTGCAGACAGGGATCTGTAGCTGAATTGGATTCAGCTTTGCAGTTACTAAAGAAAAATGGAGGAAATGTAGATACTATGAATGCTTTTGGCCTTGCTCCTCTTCATATTGCAACATGGAGGAATCATGTGCCTATGGTGAAGAAGCTTCTTGCAGCTGGTGCTGATCCTGATGCGAAGGTGTGATATTACTGTTATCATTTGGCAATTTCATTTACTGAAACATAATTCTTATCACTTGCTGCAATATTTCCTTAGGAGGAGGATGCTTTACAATTTTTCTGAGCTTGAAATTCTTTATTTTCTCCAGAAAAAAGATTAACCTCTGCATCAGTCTTTGCGTAATATATAAGATCCTTGCAAAGCTGGAGAAACTACTTGATACAAGATCCTCTGAGACTTGGAGTTATCGTTGCCTTCCCACACCAACAGCTACCTTTACTGCCATTATGAATAGCGATGAGAAGGATAATGAGAAAGTATATATCAGGCTTAGAGATAATTGTGAGCATGCATTAACAAAGCAGAGAGATCCAAACTTTGATTGTTTCCCGCAATCTGTGAACATTACTGATCCAGCTATCTTCAGACAAGCTAGAGCTCTTAAGAAGAAATTGCAGCATATAGAGATCCTTGAGGCCAAGCAGTTGAATGGACATAATCTTGATGATCAACAAATTGTTAAGATTCAGATGAGGTCTTCGCTCGAAGGTGCAGTAGCTGATCTTGGCTTTCCTCTTGAAAGAAACTGAATCAAAGTTGTTGACTTCTGGTTTACCTGATAGAAAAGGGAATAGAAAAGTTGAGATTTCTAGAAAACAAAGGAAGAAAATTAAACACAAGTGCACAGAGTTTGACACTGTATCTCTAGCTAGTAAAATTCTGGAGGATCAAAATTCTCTAAAGGGATTCCCAGATATCAAAACTCTTCAATCTCTCGATATCATGGTAAATCTCAAGTTCATTGATTCTCATTAGTTTTTGGTATCTTCTACATCATATTCCATTCAAACTTGAACTATTTTTCCAAGCACCATGATAAAAAAAACCTTTTATATATATATATATATATATGACCATAATGTTTTAATATATCATGGGAATGGTATTTTCACTTTTAGTTCATTATTGCTTGTTATCTAGCTAATTGAGTTTGTATTACAGGAAGATGTTGCTGCACATGTTGATGTTCATCATCAGGAACTTCTCCTGGAGTGTGCCGATCATCATTGAGGGATATCCAAATGCAGCAGGTATATCAAAAACACCATAGTTACCTAATTAAAGAATATGATCGTTACAGTGAGCTATCAAGATTTTATCTTTTGATTAGTTACCTATATAGATTTTTCTTTATTAGTGTTAGATATTAGACTATCTCAAACTGGTTTTCTAGTACACTTGTCGAAAATCAGACATGAATACTTCTACAACTGTGATCTCACTCTGACTTTTACTCTCTTTTTTTCACAGGAGAAAAAACAACTGAGCATCTGCCACAGCCCCAAAACAAAGATCTCAGGCTTCTCAATGTCTTCTCCTAAGGGCTCACCTACATATTCAGGAGCTCACAAGGATGGCATCCCAAACTGCTGGTTCAAGCCCGAAACTGATGCCCCGTCATCGATCTGCTCAATTCAGATCGAAGAGAGGGGGATGAAGGACCTTAGGCGCTTCTACAGCAGCGTCAAGTTGGTGAAACCCAGCACCAACCAAGTGTAGATCGGAAGATTTAGGTTGTTCTTTAGCCTTCTTGTTAGGTTGGCAGCAGGCTTGTAAATATACTTATAAATTGATTTGAACGTTAAGATATATCATCTCTTCGAAAAAATATAGAATTCACATATTAGAATCCGTTTGAGTTAGAAGGGAATGAATAACTGCGATCGCTTCTCGTCTTAATCTCATTTTCGTTGTTGAATGTGCAACGGAAATTTGAATCAAAATCAACGTCACATGCATAACATCTTGATTTTATTTGGTATCCATCTTTTTGAGATGACCAATCTAAAGAACCACTCTTAACTATCTACTTACACTAAACCATCTCTTTTTTGGACAACAATCAAAGGTGGAGAAGTTTCTTACAACCTTACTCTTACAATAATACAATAAGAAAAGCAAATACAAACACAAATAAAATTGAAAATAATTTTACAATGAAATCTTGCTTTGAATGCTTTTATATTATTTGAAATAACCTCTTGTTGATTCAGAAATATACCAACACTTTACAATCTCAAAGAAATGATGACAAAAAACTCTTCAAAACCCTTCCTTTTAAAGCCTTTATATCTCATCAGTTGATTGATATCATTAGTCCAATCAAGTAATCATATTCAATTTACCTCTATTCGCTTTTGATCGAGATTAGTCGATTGATACTCATAATTAGTTGATTATATCAAATAACAAGATACATCTCTAAATTTATTTTGCATTAAAGATCGTCTCATTCTGATATCCGAGTCAAAAGTTATGACATTTGGAAGTTTGGTCTGTCGTTTCCGCATTACTATCAATCGACTAGCACTCCTGTTTCGGCCTTATCAAAGTCGAATTCTTATTTTGTTCGGTATCTAGTTGACTTTAATCTACTAGGATTTTTTTTTCATCCCACATCCGATTAACCTTGACCTATTAAGATTTTTTTTGTCCAACATTTGATCAACCTTGACCTACTGAGACTTTTTTGTTATCTAGTATTCAATCAATTTTGATATGTTATGACTTCATCGTTGTATGACATTTAGTTAATCTTGATCTGTCGAGATTTTCTCGTTGCTTGACATTCTGTCAACGTTGACTTGTTAAGACTTTTGTCATGTCCGATCAATCGTAACTTATTTGAATTTCTTATCTCAAGCTACGTATTCGTCCTTCGTGACTTACTTGGACTTTCCGTAAATATCAAATATCTGATTCTCCATAACCTATTCAGTTTTTTTATTATCGTTAAGTATTTAATCAATTTTAATATACTTGACATCTAACTAATATATTGATCAAATATTTAAACTTAAATTCGAACCAACTCAAACTTGACCAAACGGAACTAACATGGATATTTCACCAATACCACATGTCACATATATTTTTCTCTTTTATTAACACTCATTCTGTGAATCCATTGTCCATTTATTCATTTTTATTTTTATTTTATATTAAATAAATAAATATATTAACACCATGTGCA
>JBBMKF010000040.1:1297382-1317517 GCA_037834155.1 Curcuma caesia | reverse complement strand
ACCGGCGGGCGCATCTGGCCGCGTACCGGCTGCTCCTTCGACGGCAACGGCCGCGGCAGCTGCCAGACCGGCGACTGTGGTGGGCTACTGCAGTGCGGGGACTACGGCAGGCCGCCCAATACCCTCGCCGAGTTCGCGCTCAACCAGTTCAGCAACCTCGACTTCATCGACATTTCCAACATCGACGGCCACAACGTGGGGCTGGACTTCAGCCCCACCACCGGCGGATGCCGGGGGATCCGGTGCAACGCCAACATCGTGGGGGAGTGCCCGGCGGAGCTGAGGACGACGGGGGGTTGCAACAACCCCTGCACGGTGTTCGGGACGCCGGAGTACTGCTGCACCAACGGCCCGGGCACTTGCGGTCCCACGCCGTACTCGAGGTTCTTCAAGGATCGCTGCCCGGATGCTTACAGCTACCCGCAGGACGACCAAACCAGCCTTTTCACCTGCCCGGCGGGCACCAACTACAGAGTTACCTTCTGCCCTTAATTAATCCATCCGGATTATAATCTATTAATAACTATATGACAATAAGATCAACGTATCATGGAGAATAATTAAAAGTGGTCAATCGATAATTGATGGTTATCTTTCTCATAAATTTTCTCTCTGATTATATCGTTTACACGTGTTTTGTGGGGGCTGTGTTGTTAACAAATTGGTAAAAAGTCTTATGGTAATTTCTGAAATAATGAAAGCAATTAGGTCGATGCCACTTTAAAACAAATGACAATTTGAACTAATGAGAAAGGTCATTTAATTAGCTAAAGTGTTTGATGTTCTTGGGAAATTAAGACAAAGAAGATGGAAACGAAGGAGCACAACATAAAAGTGCAATTGTGACAATTAGAAAGGAATTTGAGATGTCTAATAAGCTCATCAAACATTTGAAACAGTGTTTGATTAGCATAGAAACCTCAAAATAAAAAATATATATTGATAGAAATATCCAGGGGAAAATTAATAATATAATAATGATAATTTGGACTTAGATTTGAGTTCTTTAGATTCATCAATTATTTATTTTATTTTATTTTGATAAAAAGTGTTTGAGGATGAGAAGACTAAGAAAAAACATAATAGTGTAATTATTTTTGCACAAGAATTTAATAATGACAATTTGGATCGAATTCGAGCCCCACAATGACCTTGAACAATGGTGGGATTAATAAAGATATTTACCACGTAATACTTATTATACTAATGACATCAATTGTATAAAAATAGTTTTAATCGCTAATAAACATATATACTCATGTAGATAAATCTAGCTCTTAAGCCATGGTGTAGAATAAGCTGTTTAATTAACTGTGCAAAGATAAAGGAAAAAAAATTGGACAAAAGAATTGACTAATTAAGAGCATGCAAAGGATCATAAAATAATTATAGCTGATGAAAACAATTAAAAGAATAAATAAGACGATCAAAATTTAAATTTTAATATATATGAATATTTTGAATTTTGATCTCTGAGTGTCTATAAATTATACTTTAAATTTATGCAACAGATAAATCAGAGAGAAAAGGTCGTCTAGCTCTTTGGAAGAAATAATATAAGAAGAGAGAGAGAACGGAAGAGCTTAAAATCAACTTCATGTGATTCGGGTCGGCAAGAGTGGTTCAATGCTACGTACTTGGAAATCAAATATGCGTAAAGTGCGATTTGCATAATCTTTAAATTAATTAAGTCATAATAAAGATTATGAATTCGCTGGATAATTAATCATGATCAACCACGTGGATTCACATGCATGAAGTCTCGTTCCTAGATTATGAATTCATTTAGGTATGCATATACATCACGAGAAGAAGATTACGAAGAAGATCTAGACGTACGTGATGGGGACAAATATCTGCCCGCCTACATATAGAAAATCTAACATTTTTCCACACAAAATGAAGAAAAATATATCTCAAAGAACGCCTCGTGTCAATCCTCAATCCCTCTACGCCTCTTTTTCTCCACGTATCCCTTTCGTTCTGGTCTTGAAATATTTATCCTATTATGATATTATCCAATATGTTCCTGTCTTAGAATGGGGAGAGTACTGAGTCATCGATGAATTATCTTCCAAGTTGATGGATCTCCAATTAATTTGGTAGAGAATTAAGGGACTGTCCGGATTTCTATAAAATTCGATGAGAGAGCTACATATGACCTCGTTTTACAATCACTTCAATTTGACTTTTGACCCTCCTCATAATGTGACGTGGGTGGACTCCTGTCCCTCCTCATCATCCTATTTAATTTAATATATATTTATGTCAGTTCCTCTACGTTTTTTTAAAATTTGTCTTCTATTGTGATCCTTGGTTTCTATATATGATTATAATATCTCCTCCTCCTCTTCTATTAATTCTTCATGAATTACGCAGATTAATTTATTAATTAAGCTTCACTAATTATATCTACTGATGGCTACATCGAGGACGACTGTAGTACTGCTCTGTTTCTTCCTCTTCCTGTTGCCACTCTCCGTTAGCGCCGCCACCTTCGAGATCGTCAACGGCTGTTCCTTCACTGTCTGGGCCAACTGGACGGCCATGAGCCCTCGTGACGGCGGCGGCAACCAGCTCAACCCGGGCCAGTCGTGGACCATCAACATAACCGCCGGCTCCACGGCCGGCCAAATCTGGGCCAGCACCAGTTCCTCCTTCGACGGGAACAGCCGCGGGAGGTGCGAAACCGGCGACTGGGCGGCGCTCTGCAGCAGCCCCAGTGCCACCGGCAGGTGCTGCGGGTTCCGCTAGCTGCGCCGCCGACAGCATACTGGAGGACGAGTGTCCGGCGGCGCTGAGGACGCCGGGGGGCTGCAACCACGCCTGCACGGTGTTCGGGACGCTGGAATACTGCTGCACCGGTGGGCAGGGCGCCTGCGGTCCCACCCAGTACTCGAGGGTTTTTAGGGAGCGCTGCCCGGACGCTTACGGCGGCACATTCCGAGCTACCAGGCCGCGTGCACTAACGACTGCCCTGGCGGCGCCAGTTACAGGGTTACCTTCTGCCCTTGATTAACAACATACAAATTAGATACGATATATAACAACGTCACCAACAAGAGCAGATCAAGACACATTACATTCAAGTAATTATCCACTGTATAGCATTTGTTGTTTGGTAAGACCTTTCACAAATTGTCATATTCATTGTGTGGGCCGGTGAAAACGATGACGGAAGCCATGCGTGCACCATCACGTGCATGTCCCATGCAGACGACAACTTAAGATACGGAAATGTTGGAGGCAAACATCGGACGCACGTCCACGAGCACGACAGCCAAAGCACCAAGCAGCGCCTAGTCACGTCGCACCAGATTTACCGGAATCCGACACAAAAGTAAGCATCACGTGCTCCGCACGCAACCAAAAGTTGAGGTACGCCCGTGACCTTAAATTGTAATCTACTTCTCCGTTTGATTGGTCATTACTCACTCAACTAACTAAATATTATAGTCAATTAGTTGAGTAAATAGCTAATTAGTGAAATATATATGGAGTGGTTCGTGAGTCAACTCCCATGAATATGCATATGGTAGAATATTTAAAAATATGATTAGATAAATAAAAGGATGGCCGGGCATAATAAATTCGGCTGTATATATGTAAGAATATAATGCAAGTATCCACATTTTTCAAACCAAAATAATTTTTTGAAAAATAGTTAGGTGTAGCTCTTTAAACAATAAGATTAAATAAGCCGTGTCAATGAATATGAAATTAGGCAAATAATTAAAATAATTACTCAGCGCATATTGCACGCCACGTACAACGGACGCTCCATCTGTTCAATCTTTCCGTACGAAAGTAGTCGCACCTGCGTGCCTACCACTACGGTGATTAGGTTTGAAAGTGGGCCCCGCCGTAGCTTAAGTATGATTCGCTAAGGCAGAAAAGTACGTTTGGGCTAACAACGAGTACCTGCCACTTTCGGTTCGAGCTGGAATCTTGTCGCTGTTTCATTGGCTGTAAATCCTGTGGGCTGTAAATCCTATTTTATTTTAATTTATTTTATGTTGATTTGTTGGTCTAAAATATATATATTATTTTAAAGTTTTTGATTAATTTGGCTATAAATAAACGCGGAGCACGGGCGGAGTCGAATGAGCGATCGGAACCGTCGAAATCTAGACGATGAGGCCGTTGCGGCGGCGGCCGGCGCGAGTGGCCGACTCCTCGTCCTCGACGCAGGGCGAGGCGATCACCGGGAAGGAGGCTGCTTCTGCGGCGGAGGGGCACGTGCCGGTGTGCGTGGGGGAGGAGATGGAGCGGTTCGAGGTGCCGGCGGAGCTGCTGAGCCGGCCGGCCTTCGCGGCGCTGCTCCACCAGTCCGCCCGTGAGTACGGCTACCAGCAGCGCGGCGTTCTTCGAATTCCCTGCCCCGGCCCACTCTTCCGCCGCCTCCTCCTTGCCGGCGGCGAGGCAGAGGCGGAGCTTCTCCGCGCCCTCCGTAACGAAGACGAGTGAACGATCGCACAGCGAAGTTTGTGCGGCCTCCTGCCGGCATCTTTTTTTTTCTCCTTTTCCGGTTTTACCCAGTTCGACTGCTTAATTGCAGCGCACAGAGAGGGGCAGCGATGGCATTTCAACATTTTTTGTTTTCTTTTGGATAATAAATAAAACTTTTCCATCTTGTTTGCTAATTGTGTTCTAAACAAATTACATATGGGCACTCACCAACTCTTTAGAATTAAATATATAATTTATCCTTCTACAAGTCATATTTAATATAACAAAAGGATTATTCTTAGAAGTAGTTCATGAATTTTTAATGCTTATATCAAAAGGTGAACTTCTATAATTGATACTTTGGTGGTCGGTCACTATCTTCATTGAGCAACACTTTCATTGTCATTGATCGATCTTTGGGTTTATGCATTATTTCGTTCAACAATTGATGATTTTTCTTCAAGAATATGTTACTTTTGGCTTTGACAGCACAAACAGAAAGAAAGCAAGCTTAAGATTCCTAAACACCTCAGATTATTCCAGTGGCTTCTCTAATCTTCCTTCTTCTTCCTCCCCGACCAATTTAAGGTCCTCCTCCACGCGTCGGATTACGTTTACAGCCAGAGAGCATGGGCTTGGTCATAGATCTGTCCCTCCCTCTCATTCTCTTTGCCATTTTACTTGCCTTCGGCTGCTACTTCCTCGGAAGAGCAAAGGGGAGACAGGAAGCTCTCGCCGGCGTCGGCATGCAGGCCTACGGGGCTCCGGCACCACCTCCTGGCGTCGTTGAGGCTTCTCTGCCAACCACCTACGACAAGGAAAGTGCAGGAAATTTGTGATCGTGTTTAGTTTCTGTTATGTTCTTTCGTGAGTGCCTTTGGATTTCTCTGTCCACACCATATTGCTCTTGTATTACGATGAAATCCTTTGTAATGAAGCCCTTGATTTCAGAATTTAAATGCTATTTGTAATTTTTATAAAGATCTTATATCTCTGCTGGAACGAAACTGAAAAAATAAAAAAATAAAAAAAATCACTGCTGTCTATCTTGAAGGGCCTAGTACCCTGGCATATGCTATGAGCAATGAGATCAATTTCTTCACCTTTTCCTACGTAGTCATTGGAAGGAAGGAGTACTTACTCCTCCCCTACATCCCTGAGTATGTTGGTTAACTGATTAGCCATATGCCTAGAGCTAGTGCTGCGTCATAGACACTCTGTGTGGAGGCTTCTGAATCTGGAGCAATTCCCATTACAGGAACACTCATTAGCCCCACGGTGGCAGCCACATAGTAACAGTAGAGATAGAGCTCATCAAAGTTATCGTATCTTGATTTCCGCAGATCCATTCTCATTCCTTGGATCATATCCTTGAATGGCTGTATCAGGAAGAATATGAACAATCTACGACTGTTTATATCTTCATTTACCTGAATGTCTACTGGATATTTTGATACAGTGTCTGACAGAGCGGCATCATACAGATCGTAGGGCCGGCCATTGAATAGATCTTCCAACCTGTTCTGCCAGCGATCCAGAGCATTGGGTGTTATATGGGAAGCATTGGGGCCGTCGACAAGTTCATCGGTCCTTCTGCACCATACTGAACATTAAACTGAGAAACAAAAACTTACTTGATTATAGAAAAATGAATAAAGAGTAGAGAGATTGATCATCTAAATTACTTGATTATGAGCAAACAAGATGATGGTAGCAAAGCCTGCCCCCAGTACAAAAGGAGTAGTAGTCTTTGTAAAACAAGGGCATCTTCTTGTTGCTTCCGTGTAACTATTCCCCTTCAGATGGTTGACAGGTTGACGATGTAGATTGTGATTCTTTGATTTGCGGGCGTACCCTTTCAAGTAGCCAAGTCAGCCCTTGAAATTAAAGTACTTTTTGGGTAGACGACGACATCCCTTAATTCCCTTCGAGTGGTCTAGGCATCTCTTCGAGTAATCTAGGCATCCGTTTAGATAGTTCAGGCACCCATTCCAATCAACGTATTTTTTGAGTAGTTGAGATATTCCTCCGAGTAATTTAGGCATCCCTTCGAGTAGTTTAGACATCCCTTTAGGTAGATAGATCCTTTAGGTAGTTTAGATATTCCTCCTCCGCGCCTCGCCCACCAACGCTGCCTGGCGGAGCACGACCTCGCACACCAGCTTCTCGTAGGTGAGCGGCGGCACGGCGACCTGCAGGCTGGCAGAGACGACCGAGCCACCGCTGGTTCTTCGCAAGCTCCTCTTCCTCTTGACGAAAGGCGACCCTTTGGGAGACACGACGCATGCACCAATCCATCTCCCATGGCATACATGCTCTTGAATCGTCTGATAGAAATTTCCACAGAGGCGCCACTCCAGACATGCGCTACTTCAAGCGACCCAGGCGACCATCTCCTTCGAACTCTTCAGGGGCTCACAACCCTCATTGACCATCCTCCACCTCTTCATTGGGCCAGTATAAGTTCACACTTTAGAGAACTCGAGCCCAGCTCCTTTTATAAAAGCCCACGGACTCTTAGCCTATAATCAGCAACGCAGGGGCATGCACACCGCGGAGGTCGGCATAACGAGAATAAAAGGCCCAGTGTCAACTGTGTGACAAGTTTGGCCATGTCACAGTGTTAGATCTGCGACAGTGGGGATCATTCTGCAACATCATGTCAACACCGTTTGATTAAAATTTTAATACTCTTTCATCACCATCAGCTACGATAGCCAAACCTGTCATGGTCTTTGATCCTACTTAGTATTCTGATTCAGGCGCCACCAATCATTTTAAAGCAGAATTAGAGAACCTCTATGTTCACTCCCTTTATCAAGGTACGAAATAAATTATTGTATGGTATGACTCTTTCCATTTCTAATATTAGTGACTTGTTAATTTTTAGCCCTGCCAGATTATTACAATGTCGAAATATTTTACGTGTGCCTACCCATCACTAAAAATCTACTTAGTGTTGCTCGTTTTACGACGGACAATAATATCATTTTTGAATTTCATCCAACTTATTGTGTTTAAAGATGGTTTCTATTGTTTAGTCCAGACCAGTAAGTTGTCTAGGCGGTATGCTTGTCTTGACGAGCACTCTTTTACTGGCACATGGCATTATCGTCTAGAGCACCCGGTGTCCACTACAGTTGCTCGCCTTATCTCTTATTATGGTTTACTTATTTTAGGTAATAAGACTATCTCTTTTTGTGATTCATGCCAATTTGGAAAGTCTCATAAATTGCCTTTTTCGTAATCTCGATCTCGAACTGAAGGACCTTTTGATCTAATACGTTCTGATATTTGCGGACTATCGCCTAGTTTCTCTACTAATGGGTATCACTATTTTGTGGATGATTTTAGCCTCTATACATGGATATATCCTCTTAAATGCAAGTCTGTTGTACTTTGAACGTTTATCCAATTCTAAGCTCTTGTTGAAAATCAATTTGGCAGGACGTTCAAAACTATTTAGACAGATGTGGGGGAAGGGGGGTGAATTTTGTATAGTCTACAATCTCCCTAAACTACGAGGTATTTAACATCGCCTATCATGTCCTCACATGAGTGAACAGAATAGTGTTGCTGAATACAAAATTCATCACATCACTAAGATAGATTTTGCTATGCTAGCCCACGCCTCTATGCCCTTACTCTTGGGATAAAGCTTTTCTTACTGTGGCATACTTGATCAATCAACTTCCCACTGCCACACTGGATTACCATTCCCCATTTGAGATAATCTTTCAACGATCTCTTGATTATTGGTCTTTTAAAATATTTGAGTGCAACTGCTTTCCTCTTACTCGCCAGTACAATCGTCACAAGCTAGATTTTTGATCCATCAAGTGTATTTTTCTGAGATACAACCTATCTCACAAGGATTATCGCTGTCTTCATATTCCTACAAGGAGGATATTTATTTCTCGGCATGTGATTTTTGATGAGACCTTTTTCCCTTTTGTTGATCATAGGGACTCCACGTCACTCCATGCTCCCTCATCAACTACATCCCCTACTCTTGTTCGTACTAGATACCTCTGCAGGCCCTGGGTCACCCTCCAATGGCTACTCATCATCACTGTCTGACAACCCCTCCATGGTCACTAGGGATACTGCACCTCCGGCTAATGTACCATTCTCCTTGGATTCTCCACTAGCACCATCTGACATGGGCCTTCTCAAGGCCTCTACTTGTTCTCTACATCCCATGACCACTTGTGCCAAGACTAAGTCTATTCGTCCTCATGCCCATCTTGTCACTACTAACTCTTTTGAACTGACCAACATTCTGGTGCCAATAGTGAACCTGCTTGGCAAGGTGCCATGACATTAGAGTACGATGCCCTCATCAACAATGGTACATGATCTTTGGTTCCTCTAACACTCATCAAAATATTGTTAGCTGCAAATGGGTATTTGAACTGAAATAGAAGGCGGATGATTCTATTAATCGTCATAAATCTTGCCTGGTTGCTAAGGGATTTCATCATCAATCGGGCATTGACTATGTTGAGACTTTTAGCTATGTGGCCAAGCTCACTATTGTTCGTACTGTATTAGCTCTTGTCGTCTCTCAGGAATGACCCATTCATCAACTTGATGTGAGTAACGTCTTCTTACATGGGACATTGCACGAAGAAGCATATATGTCTTAACCCCATGGTTTTATTCACATTGACTATCCGAGCCATGCTTGCCGCCTTCACAAAGCTATATATGGTTTAAAGTAAGCTTCAAGAAAATGGCATGTGACACTATGTACCTTATTGCTCAACCTTGGATTCCTCGAGTCCAAATCAAACTCCACTATCTTTGTCTATTACTTTTCAGAGTTAACAACATACATTTTGATTTATATAGATGATATAATTTTTTACCAACAACTCATCATCTCACATCGCCTCTACTATTGGCACACTGGATGAGCTTTTCCCCCTCAAAATTCTAGATCAATTGTATTATTTTCTTAGTGTTGAAGTGACTCACACCTATACAGTCTATTCCTTTACCAGTCTCGCTATATTACTAATCTATTAACCAAGACTCATATGCACCAATCTAAGCTCATTCACACTCCGGTTGCCTTGAGTCATTCCTCTCTCATCATGATGGCAATCCCCTAGTTGATCCTTAGCCATACCGGAATATTATTGGTGTTCTTTAATATCTTACTCTTACACGCTCTGAACTTACATTTGCCGTCAACCGTGCAAGTCAATTCATGCAATCTCCTACTACATCTTACTCAATGGTTGTCAAGCGTATTCTTCGATATCTTCAACATACCCCATGTCATGGTATTCTTATTCGACCCTCCTTCTCTCTGGGTCTGAAAGCTTATTATGATACTGATTGGGCAGGCTACCCGGGCCGATGACGTCGATCTACCACAAACTACTATATTTTTCTTAGCAACACCCTTATCTCTTGGAATTCTAAAATCAGTAGGTGGTTGCTTGTTCCAGTATTGAATCAGAATATCGTGCCTTTGCGCATGCCACTACCGAATTATGTTAGCTGCAATCACTTCTCAGTGAACTCCACGTTCCCTTGTTGCAATCATAGGTTTTCTAGTGTGACAACATTGGCGCCACATTTCTCATGGCCAATCTGAGAAATACTTCTCATTCAGTATATCTCTATCAAAGATCATGTTGTTGACATTTTCACAAAGGGCTTATCCTCACATTGTTTTGCCCTTTTCTGAATCAAGTTCACGGTATGTGCCTCTCCATTTCACTTGCAGGAGGATGTTAAAGATATATTTTCTTTCCAAAATTTCAAGGATTCTGGATTACAATGATATATTTACTTCTTAAAATTTTAAGAATTCTGGATTGCAATCAGCTAATTAGAAATTATATCTAATCCCATGAATCAAGGACTTGCAAGCTGTCCATATTTATCTTCGTCTCTATAAATATTGTATCAATTATATATTATATTTATTGATCAAAATCAATAAGATATACACAAAAGCAGCAGGAACTTATTCTGCTAATCTCTTCTCCTCTCAACAGGACGCCCTTTTCTTTCTTGTACAGGGATCAAGGTCACTTCCAGCGTTTCACTCATCGACTTCCATCAGTTTCTTGTTGACATATTTTACGGCTCCGCCGTTCACGGCCTCCTCCAGCATCTGCACCACCGTCCTCATCGACGGCCGCATCGCCGGTAGCCTCGCGGTGCACAGCAGCGCCACTCGCAGAACCTTGACCGCCTCGTCCTTGCTCCACTCCTGCTGTATTCTGCCGTCCACCACCGCCATCACGCTCTCCCCGCTGCTCATCCGCTGCGACACCCAGTGGACGATGTCTTTGCTCTCGCCGTACTCCGCCTCGATCGGCCGCCGTCCGGTCACCAGCTCCATAAGCACCACTCCGAAGCTGTACACGTCGCTTTTCTCGTTCACCTTCCACGTGTACGCGTACTCTGCATTTTTAACCGCGACGATTAACGATTGAAATGAATAGAACAATCAATCGATGAAAATCTGATGGCCATCGAACAATTTAGATGAGCAGGATGACTGATTGAGCTTAATTAGAGCGATTCTGAGATATTAGATTAAGGAAAAAGAGCGAAGTGGACCTGGAGCGATGTAGCCGTGGGTGCCGGCGATGACAGGAGCAGACGAAGCTTCGCGTGCGCCGCCTCCGGCCGCGACGGCGGCGGAGTGCAGGATCTTGGCCAGGCCGAAGTCGGCGATACGGGGCTTGAGGCACTCATCGAGAAGGATGTTGCTGGATTTGACGTCGCGGTGAAGGATGGGGCGTTCACCCCCGTGGTGCAGGTACTCGAGACCTCTCGCAGCCCCTAGCGCCACTTGGTACCTCTCCTCCCAACTCAACTCCTCGGCCTTCCCAGGCGCCGCCGCGGCCGACCCGTGGAGCTTATCCCATAGGCTGCCGTTGGGAAGGTGCTCGTATACCAGCAGGTACCACTCCTCGCTCGTGATGCTGCAGAAGAGCTTCACCACGTTGACGTGGCGCACGGTGCTCAACGTCTCCACCTCCGCCTCGAACTCGCTTGCCGCCATCCGCTTCCGCCCCCTCCATCGCCCCCGGGTAGGCGCTAGCATCGCCGCCGTGCTCCGCTCCTTGGTTCCGGCCTCCGCCGGGCTTCGCCATATCTGTTTCACTGCCATTACTTCCCCGTTCTCCAGATGCACCTGATACACCTCGCCGGACCCCCCTGTCCCGATGAGATTCTCCGGTTTGATTCCTTCTACAATGTCCTGCTCGTTGAACGTCACGATCCGGAACGACTTCATGTCCCATGACGGGTCTTTTAAAAATTCACCGTCGCTGGCGCCGCCACTTGAGTTGTCGCGGCGCCTCTTTAGCACGATATGGAGACCGAGAGCGGCGAGGAAGACAGCTGCGATGGAGAGAATGCAGGTGAGGACGGTGCGCAACTCACCGGTAGAGCCCCTCTTCAAGGCAGAGCATCGCTTGACAGAGCTGAGTTTGTCGGCGTTGATACCGTCGACGCAGAGGCCGGGGTTCCCGGCGAAACCGCCAGTGTAGGCCGAAATAGCGAGACCCGACGGGATGGCGCCGGTGAGGCTGTTGTTGGAGAGATCGAGGGAGGAAAGCTTCAGCACGGAGATGCTCCCCGGAATCAAGCCGGAGAGCTTGTTGTCCGACAAATTCAACGAGTTGAGGCTCGTCAGCTGGCCGAGGCTTGCTGGGATCGGCCCGGAAAGGTTGTTCTCGGCGAGGTTCATGGTGGTTAACGCTGCGCACGAGCCGATCTCATTCGGGATCTCGCCAGAGAAGCCGTTGCTCTGCAGATTAAGGCTCCCAAGGTTTCGTAGACCTCCGACGCTCGACGGGATCTGGCCTGAGAATAGGTTGTTATGCAGATCTATCTGGACGATCGACGCCACGTCTCCAATCTCTGGAGGAATCTGACCCGAGAACCGGTTGTCGGAAATTAAGAGCTGGTTTAGGGACTTGGCAGCACCGATGCCGGCGCCAATCGAACCTTCAAATTGGTTGTCGGCGAGATCAATAATGTTCAAGTTTGGCAAGCTCCAGATACCTGAGGGAACCTCACCGGAGAGTGAGTTGTTACTGACCCTGAACCGAATCAGAGACGAGCAGTTAGCGTAACTGGCGGGGATCTCCCCGGTGAACTTGTTCTCCAGCATCAGAAGCTTCTTCATGGTCCCTTTCCGGCACATATCTGGCGGGATTGGCCCCGTAAAGGAGTTAGTCGACACGTCGATGAAGATGAACTCCGTCCAACTTCCAAGCTTCGCCGGCAACTTCCCGATGAACCTGTTCGAGTACAACGAGAGGTTGGTGAGGAATCGGAAGTCCCCAAATTCCGGCGGTACCTCGCCGGAAAGGTTGTTCTCGAACAACTGTAGAGAGACGAGGTTCGTCAAGCTCCGGAGCTCCGATAGGTCGCCCTCCAAATTGTTCATCGACGCATCGAAGAAGGCCAACTTTGCGAGGTTCCCGAACCCAGTCGGGATACGTCCGGTGAGCGAATTGTTGTAAAGCTCGAGTTGCCATAGATTGGAGAGCTTGGAGATCTCCGGGGGGATCACGCCAGTGAGGAAGCTGTCGGCTATCTCGAGGTTGATGAGTTTTGTCAGGTTACCGATCGCCGGCGGAATTTGTCCATGGATGTTACAATTAGAGAGGTAAAGCCAATTGAGTTTGGTCAAATTCAGCACCACATCAGGGAAAAGATTAGGATCGAACGAGTTATCCCCGACGCTGAGTACCTCCAACTCAGTCAGCCCGGCGAGGGAGCTCCACGGGAAGGCACCGGTGAAATAATTACTAGTAAAGTTGAGGACTTGAAGCTCGACTAGAGTGGTCATTTCAGGAACTACACCGGTGAGAGAGTTGAAGGCGAGGTCAAGCCGGCGGAGCCTGGTGCAGCTGTGAAGGTCATCGGAGATGTCACCGGAGAGGTGATTAGACCCCAGGGAGAGCACGGTGAGCGAAGGAAGCCGGCAAACAATATCAAAACGGATTTCTCCGGAGATTCCAATGCCGGCGAGGTCGATTTCAGAAACAGAGCCACCAGGATCACACGTGACACCGGCGAAGCCGCCGCAATGTGAGCTGTTTGCCGTCCATGATTGGAAGGCGGCCGCATTAGCTGTCTTGAAGGTCGATTTCAGCAGGAGGAGGATTTGCCGCTCCTCCGCTGGAGCTGCCTCGCCGGCCGCGGCGAGGCAGAGTAAGAGGAGGAGGAAGCGCATGGTGAGAGGCGGTGGCCGAGTTTGGTTAATTTGGGTACGTTATAGAGACGAGGAATTAAGAGGAGCGACACGGGCGACCCGATGAGTTCGAGCCACGAGGAAGTGGATAGATGACGAGACCGTCCACGAGTCAGGCTTTGGGCCTGGAATTTGTCGTTTGTGTGTGGGCCCGTCGACCGTCATAGCCACCGCGTTTGACTACGGGAGCACAGCCGCCGCCCACAAAGACAGTCTGGACGACGAAATATCGGCGCTACAAATTTAGATCACCCACAATTTTACTCGACTCGTCGTTGGACGCAAATGGTTCTAGATGGTTCACAATTTGTACCATCTCGTGTAATTTATTTGCGTTAACACACGTGGGGAAATGTTTTTGTAGATTTGCTTGATGGTTGATCTATTTTATGCTCGATTCTTCTTAGCAAATTTAACTACGTAGTTAATTAATTGAGTAGTATTAATTATCAATATTATCAGCTTTACTTTTTATGATTGTCTGAGGGAGTGACACGTCGATTGTTTCTAGATCTTCTCCAACTATTTTGACCTTTAAGATCAATGATGGATCAGTCAATTGAAGGGAAGCTTCCTTCATGTGAACTATTTCATTCAAATGTCTTTTTCTGCCAAACCAATTAATCAACGTCTTTAATTTCAATTAAAGCACATTTTTAATTATCATAATTCTTGGTGTTATTGCTGAGTGTCCACTCAGTACGTGCCTTGGTCTCCCAAGTCAAAAGAGCAAGTTGGCTGTTCTCTCTTTGTCTTCTGAAAATGCCAAATATTTCCTTCATCACCAGTATTGACAATTTGCTTTTCTACAGGCTCATCTTCCACATTGCATTAAAGGAGGCAATGATAGAGATTGATGTATTTATTTATTTATTATCTTTTTTAAAAAAAGAAGAAATATATATCTTATACTGCTAATAAAGTTGGACTTTAATTCAGAGGCTTTTTTGAGTTTCTGTTCTTGTGCAGTAAAAGGAAGAGCGAGTAATGGTGTGTGGCTTCATTTGGAGAAGAGAATTTAGGGGTTTTGTTTGTTGGCACAAAAAAACGGGGATCTTGTCTTCGCTGAGCTTCATGGTCATTTGTGTGGATTAATTGCCATCTTGCTTGAAAGTGAGACTGTTTGTTAGCCAACTACTAGTTTAGGTCCATGCATGCCATTATTGGTTGGGAAATCAGATCGATCGGACCGACCGGTTCAATCGATAAAGCTAAGATGGATGAGATCAATTAGATGACCTAAAACAGCACTTTTGAATTGGGTTCAATTCCATGTTAAGTTGTTTTTGAAACATGTAGAAACAATACTTTATTTTCCACTAAATGGTTAGTTAAATCAGTGAGATGTTGGACCTCCTGATCAAAAGAGAAGAAGTTTAAAATCTCTGCTTCCTTGTGTTTGATGAAGAAGGAAACAAAATTGTTGTTGGAGAAATAAATATTAATTAAAAAAACTAATCGAATCGAATTTGTAACTGATACTAATCTTTTTAATTGTAATAAATAAAAACAGTTAAACGTTACAAGTTGCAACAGCTTTAAAAGCTCAAAAGTACTGAAAGATTTGTAAATGATCTATTCTTTAATTTTGGTGAACTTCTTTAATGATTCATTGTGAGAAAGGACAGGAGAGAGAGTGAACAGTTATTATATTTTCATAAAACATTTTTTAAAATTATCAAAATAATCATATTTTTTCTCTTTAAAGTACTCTTATATTCTAATATTAATATTATTATAGGGAATACTCTTATAGTAATTGTGATTATAATTATAATGTATTAAAATAATTTTGATTAAATTAGATTATAGTTGCAAAAATATCATTGAAATTAACAAAAAAAAAGATAAAAATATGATAAAATTTATTTTAATATCTTCAAAAAAATTAGCTTTGACAAAAACTATAACATGGTGTCTCGGTTCGTGATCTCAAAAGATTTCGAAATGTTCCAACCTATATTTAATTTCTATCGTTTCAAAATTTATTAGAATTCTTTTCTAATATTGTATAATGCTTAATTAGTCAAGTGTAATAGGAAGTTTTTTAGAATTCTCAACTAGTAGTGTCCTTAAAAATGTCTAAGAGATTTTTTTTAAAAATAATTTAAGTGTCTAGAAGATAGATGATTTTTTCTCTAAATAAATCTGAAGCATAACTTTCTCTAATTAAAAAAATATATTTTTGAGACTTAATCTTCATCTTAAAACTTTGTAAATCTTAATTATTCATCTTTAGATAAGTACTATAAATAAATTAACCATTTTCATTTATAGATTATCTAAATTTGTATTGTAAAACAATAAATAATATATTTTCCTTCCGAATGAGTAATCAATTAATAACTGAAACGATTAAATAGTACAAACCGAACTTTTTTTGAATTAACTGAATAATTGAATTTTTTTACTGATCAAATATAACAGTCGATATCTTAAACTCTATATCTGAAATCGAACCGAACTGTTGAAGTAGCTCATATCTGATGTAGCCGTTGACATGGTCATGCCGGTCTTCGGAACGCCCGTCGCACGGTCATGCTAAAACTCTATATCACGCAGAACACAATCAAACTATATATGTTCTATTCGGGAGATGCTGATTATATAGGGGCATTTTTATCATAATGTCTCGCTAGGTTTATATAAATAGAATATATGTAACCTTATTTTGATTATTCAGATAGAGAATTCTTGTCGTTGCTTATAGGCACATCGTCAATCCATGTTAAATTTTGACGCCGGACAGAATAGTGATTATTCTGTAAGCGGAAGATTGGAGGAGAATTAGGGAGAGAACAAGGTCGAAAAATTGAAAAAACGGATAGAAGACCGCGACGGCGCCATTCTAAATTTTTGTCAAAAAAAGAAATTTTTTATTATTCAATCAAAATTGATTGTAAACAGCTAAACACATCTATAAATAGGCCATAAATCAAAATCCTAGTTTGACAAAGTCAAAAATACAAAACAAAATCAAAAACATAAAATTACTATAAATAATAAAAAATAACTTCGAAGGTGCGAACGGAGCACTAAACGTGTCGGATGGGACCGAAAGTGGATTGGTATGAATTTTACTTCGTACTGAATAAAGGTCTATGAAAGAGTTTCGAAATGCATCTGATCGTACCTCATTTTGATTCTTTAGTCAAAATTATGGTCCGTTGAAGTTTGACTCTTTATGTGTTGTTCCTGTATCACATTCTTACATATTTTGTCTTTTCTTTCATTTTCTTTCTGATTTCTTTGCAACTATTACGGTTCAATCTCAACATGAACTAATCATATTAATCATTATTTAAAAATAAATAAACTTATGAATTAACTGAACCATACCTTCAATTTCAGTCGGTTAATTCAATTTAATCTATATTTTGCTTAGCCCTAGCCATCAAGGCTTATTTTTTATTCTTTAGGATTATTGATCAGACGAATAAAGTAAGTTAGTCAAGAGAAATAGAAATCTACGATTCAACATGCTCAGCTCATTGATAAATGTAATAAATGGAATAAATGAATTCGATGATCGCGTGGAACTTTGATGAAGTTACATATTGGAAATGCCTTCTACACTCTAATCAATCTACAAAACAGATGCCCAATTAAATTCCCATTTAAGTTACAAAAATGCAACTATTTGCTTCAACGCCTTCAAATATCAGTATAAATTTTGAGCAACTGATCATCAAGGAAAACCAAAAAACAGAAAAAGAACAAGGAAAACCAAGAAACAAAAAATAAATGGAGAGAAATCTTCTTGTGTTCTTTGTCCTCTTCCTCTCTTTCTCTGCTTCCTCTTGCTCGGCTTATTTCTCTAGCGTCGATGCCGACTCCGATGAGGCTCTGGCTGCAGCGCCGACCGGCGGAGCTAGAGTCTACATTGTGACTGTGAAATGGCACAAGGGTCTGGAAACAAAGCAGTTTGCCATTAGAACTCTGACCTCTGTTCTGGATAGGTATGCCTCATCCTTCTTATTCTAAACAAAGAGAATAGTTTCACATTCAATATGTTACTAAAACATCTCAAACTGATCATTGTCAAGACTAAAATACTAAAGTTTTTTGCTTTTAGTGATAATTAGATTTTTTTTTTGTTTAATCTTGAATTTGTTTACGAACAGTGAGGTAGCTGCTAAAAAAGCTTTGGTCTACGTGTACGACTATTTGTTCCCTGGTTTTGCTGCAAAACTCACTCCTATTGAGGCTTCCAAACTGGAGAGTAAGTAATAAAAATCTAATGTTCTAATGGTTTCAAATTATTTATTTGTTTTCCAATTTATGATTTGTTGTTATTTAATACTACAGAGCAACCTGGAATTCTTCAAGTCATTCCAGATACCACATACAATTTGATGTTGATGTATTGATCTCAATTCTGTGTTAAAGTTGTGATTTGCAGAATGGGAGATTAATTAAGAGTTTTTCTTCTTTTGATATAAAATTATTAGTGCAATAAATATGAACAATTTAGAGCTTAATTACTTTTATTTGGGTATTTTTTTTATTATGATAAATAAATATTATTAAACAATTGAGTTAAACAAGATTGTTAATATATAATAAACGTCAACAAGTTTAGAAAAAGAAATGAATAAGTTTAGATATAATCGAGTGAATCATCAAGGAAGTTCAAATTTTAATTGCCTATTACATGCTAAATCTATAAATATTGAGATATTGAGAAAAGGAAATAATATTGGAGATTTATCGATAATTACAAATACCATTAAGAACCTCCGCTGCCAAAAAAGGGAATTTAAATAAAAAAATGAATATAAGAAAAATAAATTTTTATACAAAATTTGTAACTGATTTGTTATCACAAAATCGACTCCGAAGTTGAAGTTCAGAATTATCAACTAATAAATCGTAGTGTTGAACTCCGATTCAATTTAATCAATTAAATCATTGAATTAATTGATATCTAAAAAAATAAAATTAAGAAAGAATATTTAAGTTAAGTATTGTTCTGTGTTAGTATCTAAAGAATTGACAATGAGATATTTTTTATTTTTTCACTAGAAAATTTTATCTTATTCCTAAAAGATGAAATTGTCAATTATGATTAAATGAAAAAATATATATCCCCTGTCAATTATATTAATGCGCACAGTTTAAAATATTTTTTTAAAAGGACAACTTTGCAGGCATTTGCCGCCAAATTCCCACGAAGATAAAAAGAACCGGGCATATAAACCCTAATTTCCGGACTCTTTTTATTATTCACAAACAGAGGCCCATTTTATGATACGTCCGCGTGCTCGAACTACTACTGGTGATGACGCCGTGCCGTTTGATCTTCCGAATTTATCCGGTGAGAGGGCCATCTTTCAAGATCCCGCTTTAAGAAATCGGAAGCCGCCACCGTGAAATCCATCTCGCCTTCACCGCGTCAAGAGGCTGTCTGGAAACGCCTGTCTTGCCATCACGAGCTTCCATTCTTTCCGCCGGTTAGGTTTCTCCAGGTATTGAATATTTTTCTTAGATTTTCCCATCACGGTGTTATGAGTATTATGATCTAGTCTGTAAAGACCAGTCTTAGGTCAGGATATTGATGGTGACTTGTTTAGACATGGTGCATAAGTGGAAAGAGATTTGACCGTCAAGATTGTTTGACCCAGAGTTGACTTAACCCATTTATTTCAACTCACTTAGCTCATTCAGATTTCTATTTGTCCATTTACTTGGCCTCGGCCTTGATCCATTCTATTTCGGACTCTGACGGTCACGATTTGCTTAACTCTTAGTTTCGCTTCTCATTCCGTCCGAATCAAAGGTGCTGAGGACAAGAGTTCTACGATTCACCAAGCACGCTGCTTTTATATTTAAGTTGTGTCTATTTCCGTCTTGCTCTCTTAGTTCATCAAAATGCTCAATGAGTAATAATTAAATTTGTTAGACAGTTACATCATCATCGTTAAAAAGTTATGAGACATAACAATCTAATGTTGCGAAATTATGACAATGAGGGGATATGACAAGATATTTTTCACATCTTGATTGAATATCTCTTTTGATAAATTCTGTTGATATTATATTTATTTTGATAAGATTCGTCGGTATTATATCTCTTCTGATAAAATCTACAAATATTACATCTTTTCTGACAAAATCTTACTGTACAGATATTCTTTTTAATTAACGATAAAGATAGACCGGTATACTTCTCAAGTCTCTTCGTCTATATAATCTCCTGATATTACATGTACTAGTATACAATTTTATAATCTTCAATCAACTTCTTCTTTCTAGTTTCTCATCTTTCTTCCTCAGTGACCACGAGGTGATCCCAAACAAGAACATTTGGGTTTCTGTTCGAATCAGGCATCCAATCGCTCGAATCAGGCATCCAATCGCTTTTCATTCTCAATGCAGCGCCGCGGGAACGGTTGTTCCTGCTCGAGGCAAAGCCTAGTCCCCACGGATTTTGGCATCGCCATTCCCG
>JBBMKF010000040.1:1266540-1291428 GCA_037834155.1 Curcuma caesia | reverse complement strand
AAATAGGATTTAGAGTTTTAGAAGTAAAATCATCAATTACTTTATATTTTATTCTCTAAGTCTCTGTGCTACAATTGTAAAGGTTTCTTCGCCTAAAGGAGTTCTTATTGAGTGTTAACCTCCTTGGAATCAACGATCCAGTTACAACCAAGTTTTTTTTTAAAACGAGTGCTATTTTGTTAAACCGTCTATTCACCCCCTCTAGTCGGTCCAACCCAATCCTACACTATCGACTCTTTTCAGTAAGTCTTCCCTGCTCTTGTTGAATCTTTCCGTTGAGTTTTCCTTGCTCCTGTTGACTCCTTCGACAGAGTTTTCCTTGCACCTGTCGACTCCTTCCAGCGAGTCTTCTCTGCTCTTGCCGACTCCTTCAGCCTAGTCTTCCCTACTTCTGTTGATTTCTTTCGTTGAGTCTTCCCTGCTCCTGCCGATTCCTTCGATCGAGTTATCCTTGCTCCTGCCGACTCCTTCCGTTGAGTCGTCCTTAATTGCTCCTGCCAACTCCTTTGGTCGAGTCATCCTTGCTCCTACTGACTCCTTCTGTCGAGCCTTCTCTTCTCTTACCGACTCCTTCCGCGGAATTGCTCCTGCCGACTCCTTCCACCAAGTCTTCCTTTCTCCTATTGACTCCTTCCACCGAGTCATTCCTTGCTCCTGCCAACTTCTTCCGCTGAGTCATTCTTTGCTCTTGCCAACTTCTTTCACCGAGGAATTTTGCCACATCATCTTCAGAAAGTCAATCTTTCATGATTTGTCAGAAATTTGATCCACCCTCATATTCAAATTGAAACACAGCCCGTTGACCCGGCTACAGGTAAGGGTCAGGTCTGATTACAATCCAACCCATGCATGGGCAAGTCTAAACTCAACTAATAAATTGAATTGACTCGACTATTAGTTGATGGACAAAAAAATCGATTGATTTAGTAATCGATTGAATTAATCAATTTTATTTAAATTCTCCATTTTTATCCTAATGTTCTCCAAAGTAGACTTGACGTGGGACCAAGATTATACCTCTAATCATAGATAGTCGTGGAGCCGACCATGTGAGATCGCTAGGGTGACGAATTCTACCTTTTACAGAAAAGATTATACTCCCAACTCCCTTAACTTCCAAGTCGTCCTAGTTGAGTATCTACTACCCTAGTAGCCCCTTATAACTCTCATGAAATGTGAACAAAGAAAGAAAAAAGTTAATTTAAAACATGAAATTTAAAACCTTCAATTGCAGTGCAAGCATATATAGTTACGTTCATGCATGCTAGCTAGATATCGATATGTTCTCCGGATGTAAAGACAAAGGTGGAAGTAACCTATCTCTTCAAGAAAAAGAATCCTCTCCAACATTAATTATACTCCCCAAATGGAATATGCCCTCAATACTCCAACATAATCTTAACATGCGAAGATAATTAGAAATAAAATAATGCTAGCTAGTTTTAGCTTGCAAGCCCAGAAATAGATATGTTGGATCTAAAAGTACTGCATGTGGATCTAAAATTAAGTTCCTGAAAGTCATATATAAGCAGCGAAGTTGCTGGCTACAATAATCCAAGCAGCAGAGAACAGTTTGTTGCTTCTGTGTGTTCTTGAGAGGTTGCTCGCTCTTGATTTTAATCCTTTCCTAATTGATAACTTCATGGCTGATCAACCTAGCAGCAATTCAGTTTGTGACGCCAAGGTACAGATAGATTCATTTTCTCACTCTAGATTTGCTGTACTATTGATTTTTTTTCTTCTCAGAGTTCCCTGCAGAAAAGATTCATTGACGGAGAAGAAAGCATCATATTGAACCCTAACTTCGACGACGGCCTCAACAACTGGTCCGCTTGGGGATCTTGCAAGCTCGCGCTTCACGACTCGATGGCCGACGGCAAGGTAGTTCCTTTTAGTGGCCGCAAGCACTTCGCGGCCGCGTCGGAGCGCACTCAGAGCTGGAACGGGATTCAGCAGGAGATCACCGGCCGGGTGCAGCGGAAGCTCGCTTACGAGACGACGGCGTTCGTTAGAGTTTTCGCCAATGCATCGGCTTCCTCTGCTCCATCTGCACCTGCGGAGGTCAGAGCCACTCTCTACGTTCGAGCAGCGAATGGGCGCGAACAATACGTCGGCATTGCTAAGTACTACAATTGTTTTACTAAGGCAGTAATTAGCAAGGTTTAATCATCTGCTGTGTTTGATCCGATCATCCGCCATTGACAGAGAGATGGCAACCGACAAGGATTGGGTGCAATTGAAGGGCAAGTTTCTGATGAACGGTGAAGCTTCTAAAACTGTGGTCTTCGTTGAAGGGCCACCGGCGGGCATGGATATCCTTCTCGGCAGCTTAGAGATCAAGCATGCAGAGAAGGCTCCTCCATCGAGTCCTCCGGATTTCGAGGTCAATCGAGAATGAAAATTGATCATTTAACAGTTGAAAGATTGAAACAGTGAAAGATTTATGTTTTTTCATGGCAGAATGTTAGGTACGGAGTCAACATAATCCAAAACGGCGATCTCACCGACGGCTCCGACGGGTTAAGCGGCTGGTTCCCTCTTGGCCCCTGCAAGCTCGCCGTCGTGGCATCCGGCGCACCTCGCGTGCTTCCTCCAATGGCGCGCGACTCCCTCGGGACGCGGGAGCCGCTCAACGGCCGCTACATCCACGTCACCGACCGCACGCAGACGTGGATGGGCCCCGCGCAGACCATCACGGAGAGGATCCAGCTCCACGTCGCCTACCAGGTGTCGGCATGGGTCCGCGTCGTCGGCGCGCAGGGCACCCCGCAGAACGTCAACGTCGCCCTCGGCGTGGACACCCAGTGGGTCAACTGCGGCCAAATTCAGGCCACCGATGGGCGGTGGTACGAGATCGGAGGGTCATTTCGGGTCGAGACGCCGCCGGCGGAGAGAGTGATGGTGTACGTCCAAGGCCCGGCGACGGGGGTTGACCTCATGGTGGCCGGGCTTCAGATTTTCCCTGTTGACCGGAAAGCAAGATTCCGGCATCTCAAGTACCTCACCGACAAGGTATGAATCTGCCGCATTTGTCGAAATCACGACTAAATTTTGACAAAACGATCACATATTAACTTCATCAGGTGAGAAAGAGAGACGTGGTTCTGAAAATTACAGCCTCGGATAATCTCGCCGTTGATTGTGCATTGCCACCGCCATTGGTGAGAGTTCGACAGATCAAGAACAGTTTCCCTTTCGGCTCATGCATCTCGCGCAGCAACATCGACAACGAGGAATTCGTCGACTTCTTCGTCACCAACTTCAATTGGGCCGTCTTCAGCAACGAGCTCAAGTGGTACTGGACGGAGCCGCAGCAAGGGAGCTTCAATTATGCCGACGCCGACGAACTTCTCGATCTCTGCAAGAAGAACGGCATCGAGGCGAGAGGGCACTTCATCTTCTGCGAAGTGGAGAGCGCGGTGCAGGGCTGGGTTCGCTCTCTCAACGACACCGATCTCGCCAGCGCCGTCCAAAGTCGCCTCAACGGCCTCCTGACGAGGTACAAGGATCAGTTCCAGCACTACGATGTCAATAACGAGATGCTCCACGGCACGTTCTACCAAGACCGGCTCGGAAGAGACATACGATCGAGCATGTTCAAGGCGGCCAACCAGCTAGACTCTGCAGCGACTCTGTTCGTGAACGACTACAACGTGGAGGGCGGCGCGGACACAAGGGCGACCCCGGAGACGTACATCGAGCAGATACTTAGCCTGCAGTACCAAGGCGCTCCGGTGGGCGGAATTGGCCTTCAAGGACACGTTACGGCACCAGTCGGGCCGGTGATCTCGTCGGCTCTGGATAAGCTGAGCGTCCTCGGCATCCCCGTCTGGTTCACCGAAATCGATGTGTCGGCGGCGAACGAGTTCGTGCGAGCGGATGACCTGGAGGTGATGCTGCGGGAGGCGTACGCGCACCCTGCGGTGGAGGGGATGATGCTGTGGGGCTTCTGGGAGCTGTTCATGAGTCGGGACGGCGCGCACTTAGTGAACGCGGAAGGCGATCTCAACGAGGCAGGGAGGAGGCTGTCGAGTCTTCTTCAGCAGGAGTGGACGTCGCGTGCTCACGGAAGAGTCGACGGCCAAGGGGAGTTCAAGTTCAGGGGCTTCCATGGCACGTACAGCGTCGAGATCAGAACGCTCACGAAGAAGGTTACGCAAACGTTCACGGTGGAGAAGGGGGATTCTCCTCTGGTCGTGGAGATAAGTTTATGAAACAAATTCACGATTGGAGAAATAAGAAACACCAGTCTACTGCGATTGTTCTTATAAAATGTAATGAACTTGTAAGAAAACTTTATTAAGGAAGAAAATATACTATGGATTCATGTTCTTTCAGCTGGATGTGGTCAATTCATCAGTCAATGATTTACCACCTTAACGATATAAATCTCGTTGAAGAAGAAACTTGAGAAAAGAAAACTGAACGAAGAAGTCAACCATATAAATCTCGTTGGAGAATAGATTTGTGGGTCCTTCAGAATCATCTTGAAAGTAAACCCTCTCTTATATAAATTTATTACATATTTAATTGACCAATAGGTCGATTATGTGAGACGTCGGATGTTAACATATGATAGAAATTTGTCGAACGAATCACACTCCTTCGTATATGTAAGGATTGGGGAAAGCTTGAACCTAATTCCTACAGTGATGAATATAAGCACAATTAAAATTTCTGGGAAGTTATACATTTGTATATTGATAAGACTATTTATTATTTCTTGAAGCTCAATCTCCCTCAAATGAATCATATAGCCAAGAGAATAGATTTTTCTAAGAAAATTACTTTATTTTTTAAAGAGGAATAATGATAATAATAATAATAAAAAAAAAAAAATAAAGTTTGTGTTACAATTTTATTTCATTGTTAAAGAAAGCATGTAGACTGCCTTCGGTTTAAGTTATTAACCAGAAAAAGAGAAGGCTAGCCCCTATTATGAAGTCCGCATAATTATCTCCGCGGAGTTCCATCTGATCATCGTCAGATCTTTATCAAAACGCACCATTTGTTAAATTCAACGGTATACAATTTCCCGCTCGGTACATCCAATGCGGGAGTTCGTTTCCTTGTCTGCACTGACGAGCCGCTCCAACGGCTAGTTTTCCTTTATTTGAAAAGCCGACCAAATTCCTCTTGCGTCTTTCTTTCAAGATTGGTCTCGTTCTCGACTCGATCTCGATCTTGTTTGTTCTTCCCTCAGATACGATCTCGATCTCGTTTGTTCTTCCCTCAGATTTATTTTTCGGGTTGGGATGGAGAAGCTCCGGTTGGATTTGGTGAAGGAATCAGAAGCGACGCCCAGCGAAGTGGACGATGAAGTCTACGAGGAGATCGAGGCCCCCAGGTTCGTTGACTTCAGCCTCCCCGATTGCTCTCGTCCGGATGATCGATCCTGGTTCTGCTCCCGCGTCGGTGAGCTCTTGCGTCAACTATTCATATGCATTAGGGTTTTCGATTTCGTTTACGCTGTCAAAAGATCCCTTTTTCCGGATGTCTGTCATTCCAGTTTTAATTTCCTGCTAGTTCTCACTCGTAGTATGGTGATTGATGTTTAGGTTGTGACCAAAATCACGAGGAAGTTGATCCTGATGCTCTCCTCAGAACCTTTCGGATTAGGGTTTGACTATGTCATCCCCTTCTGTTATTTTTGCTCCCTCATTTGTAGTTATTATTTTCAATTTTTGGCCGTCACGATGAATCACAGGTCATCGAAGCCAGAAGCCCCAATGTGTGCCGTCGAAAAGCATGGGATCGAGAAGTTCCAAGGTCTTGATTCTTCATACTTTTTGTGTTTGTTATAATTCTTTGTGTTGTAGAAAGTTAAAATTAAAATTCTCAAGTGGGACAAAAGTTTTAACACCAATTAGAGGTTATGACAGTTTGATCCCAAAATGCCCAAAATCTGCTCCTGCAAAGTCCTTAAAGTGTAGGATTGCCGGTCGGAGCACTGTGGCTTCAGTTGCTGAAAATATGGCAAAAACCAAGCTAAAGGACCACCCCGTCTCGAGCTTGAGGTTAACCCCTGGTGAAGTTAAGTCAAGATCACAACATTCTAAGAGAATAGAGGCATTGACGACACCAAAACTCCAAAAATGTCCAACCAATCAAGAGGATTTTGGGAGTATGAGCCAGCAAAGGGAACCAGTTAGTGTAGTGACGAACCAATCTGTAGCGAAATCTCTTTTTGTTGAGACTGTTGCTACCGCTGCAGATACTACTAGTAACAAAGAAAAACCTGAGAGTGCTTCTCCATCCAGATGTGAGACTTCTGTATCTGACGTTTGTGTTAAAATGAAGAAGGTTAAAGTTACCAAACGCGTAAAGAATGTGCCAAGCAGGTATCTCTGTATACCAAAGAATCAGAAAAGCTCAAAGAACGCTGAAGACTCTGCACAGAATTTGAACAAGGCTGATAAAACTAAAAGTAAGATGAAGTTGAAAAGTGGGGCACCTGCAATATTCTGCAATCCGTCAAATGATCTGAAAGCTGACAAAGAAATGGATTGCCATGGGACTACAAAGGTTGACAAGCAATTTCTAGTTGTGAATTCAGATAAAGAGTGCCTGAACTTAGAAACACAATCAGGTGAAATGGACTCAATAGGTCTAATTAAGTCAAGGAAGATGAAGAACTGTGAGAAGGATATACAGGACAACGTTTCTTTCCCTCACTCTTCCGGCAAACCAGATAGTGGAGCTAAAAAAGTGGAAGCAATGACTAAGGTAGATGATGAGAAAGAAAATGCTCCTACAATGACTAAGGTAGATGATGAGAAAGAAAATGCTCTTAGCACCAAGAAAAGGTATTTGTAACTGGATTCTACTTATATTGCCCTCAAATTGATTAGGGGAAGTTGATTTTATATTTTTATTGACAGAGTTGTTAGTTCAAACACCCGAAATTATGCAAGTGAGAACATCATGTCTGCAACTAGACAGAATGATCCCCAGAAGGCAGGTTACAGTTTTTCTCTGTAAATATTTATGATTGTAATGAATAATTGTGTATTTAAACAGGAAGTTAGATCTCATATCAAGTCCACCACTGAAACTTCTGATCGAGAGAAACATAAAAGGACAACTACAAATCCAAGGCCTTTTAGACTAAGAGTTGATGTGAGTTCCTTTGTCTCTCAAGTTTAAGATAAAATTTGATGGACGTAGTTAGAATTTAGTTATGTTCTGTCAGGAAAGGAGGATTCTTAAGGAAGCAAACCAGGAAAGAAGGCTTCAGGTTGAAGCTCAAGCTCAAAAGAAAAGTGAATCCAATCTCAAACATGCAGAAGTGATCAAGGTTAGTACTTGGTAGTGCTTTTGTAAACATTCTCGAGTTATAAAGCTAATATGTGGAAAGATAAGTGTTAAAGTTAAATCTGCTAACTAATTATCCCAAAATCTTGACCTATTAAAAAATATTAATTACACTTTATATCATACACACACCATTTATCTGTGAGTGAATATACTTTACTCTTCGGCCCAAGCTGAACACATAAATTTATGAAAAGATATTTTTTGACAAATGAATTATTTGTATTTTATTATGTTCCCCATCACATGTGGGTGACTAAACAACCAAACACGAATTGATGAGATAATTTTTTTATTGTTTTTTATAACACCTATTAGATTTAAACCTTGGACCTCTTGTTATCCCGTTATATATTTGTATCTTAATGGTAGGCACATACAATTTTTAAACAATATAGTGGTTGAGGCTATGATAATCCTTTGTGGAGGCTGACATACAATTTTTAAACAATATAGTGTTTGAGGCTATGATAATATTTTGTGGAGGTTGCATCTATATAATGAAATTTATTTGGAATTGATTACTAACTCTTCTGCAAAAAGGTGGAATCCGCCACCCCAACGGTTCCACACGGTCGGCCCCACGACCATCTGTGAGGAGGTAAATCGAGAAACTACAATTGATCACGACGGAGGAGGGTATTGCTCAGCTTCGCCGAGATTCGAACCCTTGCTCTCTGATTACTAACTCAAACATTGTGGCAATTGTCAAGCAGATACAAATCCTCATTCTAATTAGGTCGGTTTCAGAGCCCCTGCCTAAGGTCAACTATTAACTAGGTAGGTTTCACAATTACAGCTATTATAACTACTTTCAACAAGGAAGACTTTGCCCTAGTATTTATATATTTGCATATCAACCACTGTTAATTTCATAGGTTTCACAGTAATTACTAACTTTATGTTTTACCAAAATCATTATTTCAATAAAATGACATAATGCACAATAAAATGAAAACAATCTGAATAACACAATTAATTACTAAATATTAATGACTTCAATATAACAACCAACATAATACAAAAAAAAACAAGTGCAATCACATGTTTTGTCTACACATCTCAATACAAAAAAATTATGTTGTTTAACATGTTTGCAAATCATTGGGGACCAGCAATATTGATAACAATGAAGATAAAAAGCCACATGCAAGTAGAAACAAATCAATCGAAATAGAATACAAAGTCTGCCAGATTTGATCTGTTAGAAACCAACTTAAGGCAACATTGAATTACACTTCGTCAACCATCTAATCCAATCTGCCCAACTTAATCCCACAGTCAGCCTACTTTAACCCACAGTCTCTCATCTCCTACTTTAACACCACCATACATACTATTTGTATCCCCCGACCTTTCAACAAATCACATCCCCCAATAGTACACTATCACTGCACAATAGTTTACCTTGTCAACAACATAGATTCTTGCCACTTCACTAGAAATTAAACTCAACACAACTGTAATCAGTCCAATTTTCCTGTTCGCTGCTGCAGAGAGAGGGGTGATTGTGTGTGTTTGGAGGGAGAAGAAATGCAGAGTGTCAATCTCCAATGGCATCAACTGAATCCAAGTCTAGTCCAACTTGAGCCCAGACTAATCCAAGCCTAATTCCACCTCTTGAGAGTCTACAAGTTCCCTAATTAGACCCAAATCAGCCAAAAACAATGAATCAGCCCCCTAATAATTTTGGTCCAGCCCCCTAACTTTAACAGTGTAAAGGTATTGATATAACAAAACCACAAGAAATTCTAATTTTGGTCTGACCATTGCAGGTCGTAACAACCAAGGAGACAACCACTAAAAAGATGGCAGAACCATCAAGGCAAACATCTAAAGACAGAAGGTTCACGCAATCCTCCTCAAAGTTGTTACTCTTTGCATAGATAATTTGATCTCTTAAACATATTTCATTCATGCAGTGTGACAACATTGAGGAAGCCACTGGATGCTAAACTAGGAAGAGGTAACAGCAAAACCGAGAACCCTTTTGTTACAGCAAAAGGAACAAGACCTACAACAGTTCCACGAGAACCAAACTTCCATACCATGCATCTACCAAGAGGTTGCTCCAAGAGGGCAGAGTCAAAAAGTTGATGAATCATCTAGCTTGGACAGCTGCCTTGACTAATTTGTTCCACAAAATTCCTTTGTACTGGTGGCATCAAATCCTTTTCATTCAATGGTTCCATTGAATCATTCCCCTGTACTTTCAAAATGCTTTCTGCTGTAAATTGTTAAATGCCTTTCTAAAGTTCTATGGTCATCTTTCTGTCGAAGTAAATACTTTTTTGGAGAAACTCGTCTGGCTGTTTTTATTGATTTAAGTTATCACTTGATTTGAGATCACATGGGTTCAAGTAGCATTCTTGATTTTGTATCTCCTGTTCTTTTGACACCATTATCATCAACTGCATTGCATCCTTCTTTGCCAACACTCCTGGAGCAGATGTACCCAAATCCTTGTATAAACTGTTCAATTGTTCACTGTCGTGTTCTCCCACCTTTTGCTGGAATCTCTCCTCACTCTCAGATAAAATCTCTTTCCGGATAGTGGGTAGTGATTCAAGAGGCACCCAGTTCAGTGATGTAAGCAAGCTTATATGTTTTTTGATCAGATACTACCATTGAGTTTAAGTTACAATTTTTTTGTTTTTTTAACGTGTGTTCATTTTCTAGCACAGCTTATATTCTTTCTTTGTAATTCATAATAGATCAACAAGAAAGATGATCAGCTGCTAGAATCTGGAGAAGTTCAAGTTACAGTATGATTGCTGCTTATGGCTTAGATTGGTAAGGTGATGATTTTGACGAGATGGGAACATGCAAATTCGTTCCCATTCCAAGTGGGTCCGAAACAGAATCAAATCTTATGTTTGATTGGGACAGTCAGTCACACTAGATCTTTCATTATGAATCTCTTTTTTTATTTAAACTGTCATCGTTAGGGTATTCAATCTCACCACTTTATAAAAGAGGAAAACGATAAACCTCGAGACAGATGTGAGATGAAAGGTGACTGTGGATAAGTGCTTTGAGGTTGGTCCAGTACTGCACCTTGTGAATTCCATTGCTGCAAGTGACTTATTCCTAACGACTTGCATGATTTAGACCTTGAAGTACATACATTATGTGCATAAGAGTTAAGACTTTGCTGTAACATTGATATTCATAAGCTAGACAAGTAAGATATTTGGTAATTTTGATTTCCATCTCATTAGCATTGTGTTCATAGATTCTTTGGACTTGTAATACTGACTAATGATACTATTTCAGCATTTCTCAGGGATCTTTATTCAGTCAAAAGGTTCTTTCTTCTGTTCTCAATTTGAATTCAGTGCTTGTTGCTGTCACCACGACTAGCTGGTAAAAACTTGACGACGAAGGATGGATAGAGATACTTGCAGCACTATTAGGACTCTGGATACAGCTAAAGCATCTGTGAAGCCCACGAACAGATTGATATTGAGAATGGCAGGTAAGATTGAAGTCTCTGGGACCATATAAACTGTTCTCCATGTAATATTTACATTCTGACAGCAGAAGGCTAAGATGAAATAATAAAGCAAGTTTCCCATGTATGGATCCGAGAAGAAGCAGCTGCTTGATCCTCTAGCTGGAAATTTTACAGGTAGACAAGGTGTGCTATTTCTTGCTCAAGAGCATATTTTGGCTCTTCTGTCAAGGAGGATCCATCATCAAGAGGAGCCTTGCATCAGTGACAACTTGAGAAGTGTTGACATTTGCACCTTATCTTTTCACAGGGTTAGTGAAACTCTATCAACCATGTCACAGATAGGGTTTCTTTCAGGACCCTTGAGGTCCCTTCTCCCTTTAGGCATCATGCCCATATTGAATGTTATCCTTTTGTATCTATGCAGGAATGGATCTATTTTATTGGTGGTCCATATTGAACTTATCTTTCCCTTCAATCTAGCAATAAGATGGCGATATAAAAACTTGGTCGGAGTTCACCACAAGTTGCCAAGGTGGACAGGGAAAAGCATAATAAAAATGAATGAATGCTCTAGTAAGAAAATGGACCATGTGGTAGAAATTAATCATGTTGTTAGAGATACTAATTGTTTTAGTTAGGATATGTGTGAACTCATAAACCTGATCAAATTAGATAGGGCAATCGAGTAAGTTGGGTTAAGCATTAGGCAAATGAAGATAAGATATAGATGGAGTTTATTTTTCTCACGAGCTTCTTCAAAGGTATAAATTTCAAACTCCCACTTAGTTAGAAGTCAAAGGAAATGAAATCATGTCCAGGTTTTCAGTTCTTTGAACGATTAATCCAAAGTAAATCTGAAAAATACTCACATTGAGATCAACGATAGCTGACCTCCATGATCGACTTATCACTGTAGAGCATCATGTTCCATCTAAGTATTAGAACCGTGAATTATAATACAACCGCTCCATCAATGATAATTAATCATATTCTTCTCTACCATTTTAAATGGAGGAGAGGACTTTGCAAACTCGTACAAAAAAAAAAGTACATAAACTTTAAACACATTTTTTTTTATTGAATTACAAGTTTTACTTTTTGTCCTCCAAAATAAAAAACAAAAATAAAAACGTTTATGTCGTTTGACTACTTGCCAACTAATCTAATCGGATTAGGTTGTCAGAATTAAATTATTAGAAAATAATAATAAATTATTTTGTTTTGAGATGTATAAAGTGATGGTGTGAAGTTTATATCATTATTTAAGTATGAAGGGAATATTCGATGATGTGGAGGGCCTTGTCCTTTGACTCCTCCAAGAATCTCTTCCCTCCCCACAATCAATCCATTTAATGAAAATGATTAGCATTCAATGATATTTAACCTATTATTAATCAGTCATGAAAAAAACGTGTAGTTTCATTGAATTTTATATTTTTTAATCGGGCCAATTTAAGCACCAAATTATATTTAATAATTTCATTTGAATTTAGTTAAAAATTATATGTAGATTCTGATCCTATTTATTTAATTAAATGTTATAGATTTGGATATTTAATGGCGTTCGTGCACGGAAAACGGCATCTTGGTGCCGCGTATCGGTTTCGGGTCGCCACCGGAGCGTCTCGGTTGAATGTAACACGTTACGCACACGCGACGACTCGTCGCATCCGATTCTTTTCCTACCGGACCATTTTGCCCTTCTCCATCTCTCTCTCTCTCTTTCTCTCGCCTACGTGTTTAAAATGGCTGTCCCCTTCTGTCTCTCCGTCTCTGCCTTCCGCCCTCGTTCGCCGCAGATCGAGCGATCGGCAGGGAGAGATAGTGGCGGTGGCGGTGGCGGTGGCGGTGGCGGTGGCGGTGGCGGTGGCGGACGAGGAGAGATATGGGATCGGCGTCGCCGCAGATCGGCCTCGACCTCAACCTCAACCTCTGCGCCGTGGCGGAGATCAGCTTCGTCAATGAGGCCGCGGCCGCCGGCGACGGAAGCGTCGCCAAGTTGGAGGCATCGCTGAGGAGATTGGAGGAGGAGAGGATTAAGATCGAAGTTTTTAAGCGCGAGCTCCCTCTCTGCATGCTCCTCCTTACCGACGGTGTCCAACTTTTCTTCGTGTTTGTTGATACTTTTCCCGTTAGATGACGATGATTTCTGATGCCGATGCTTCCTCGATTACAGTGATTGAGGTGTTGAAGGAGGAGCTGGGACGGCGCCAGGAAGAGCGATTCGCTCGAGGTTTCAAAGAATTCATACCCATTAGGAGTGAGTGCGTGGAAGGAGATTGCGAGGACAAGGCGCACTCGATGGGTTCTTCCCAGATATGGTGCGCTAGTTCTAGAAGCAACAGGGTCGATGATGGTGGTGTTCGTGACAAGAGCATCACAAATGAGGTGCAAAAGGGAAGTGGAAGACCAGATCGTGTGGTGAAAGAGAACGTTTGCTTAGAATTCAAAATCCACGATAATATTGGGGGTGGATTCTTTCCCTTCAGCGGCCTATCGCCGTTGGCGATGAGCTCAAATGAGGAGGCAAAGCCCACAGCGATGCTGCCGGTGCCGGATCTCTCTTTGCCTGCAACTGCCGCAAAGGATGCTGCTCTCCCTGTTTCTGCCATGGCTCACGTCCATGCCGATGGATACTTTGGCACTGAGCGCCTCGGTGGAGTTCCACTGGCAACGGCCGGATCTCAACGTAGCATGCAGCAGCCACCGAGGAAGACGAGGCGATGCTGGTCGCCGGAGATGCACCGCCTCTTTGTCCTCGCTCTAGAGCAACTTGGGGGTGCCCAAGGTTAGATAAATCTCCTTTTCCTCCGAAGAAAAAACATCTGGGCTTGCAGAATTTAGAGAAGAAGAAAAGTTCCCTTTTTATTCTTTTAGTATCCTTAATTTCTGAAAACGATCCATAAAACTGCATCTTAACCCTTCTGATTGTGAATTGTTCGGCATGCAGTGGCTACTCCAAAGCAGATCAGAGAAGTGATGAAGCTGGATGGTCTCACCAACGACGAAGTAAAAAGCCATCTGCAGGTAGCTCCCAAGTTCTAGTGTCCTAGTTCATCCATGTCTTCAAAGCTTCTACTTTCCTAATTTTCTTCTATTAATTCTTCATTCCTGTTTCTTTTTCTTCAGAAATACAGATTGCACTCAAGAAAGATCCCCGATGGTTCAGCAACTGCCAAATGACCTTCCGACACTCTTTGAAGGTCTGTGGATGCCTCCTGAAGACAACACTTCCTCATCACCACCACACACTGTTTCTCAGTCTGGTTCTCCTCAAAGCCCTCTTCAATTTGCTGGCTCAAACTTAGCCATCTCCGTCACTGCCGGAGATAGCTGCCAGGAAGATGATGGAAAGTCTGAGAGCATCAATTGGAGATCTTGAGCAATATTTGTAGTACAATATATAGCTGAGGTAACAAGCGGCTTGTAATCTGAGAGAGGTATGATTTGAACAGAAGATTTAGATGTGCTATTGTGAGACGGACTTGTGATTATCCAGTATATAGATATATAATGGGAGTTTTATTGATGAAAAGGCCAGGCAAGATTCTGCCGGATTGGTGGAAAAGAGATTAATTTCCCCCAAATTAGGGTTTTGCATGGAAGAACCTCTCATGGATGTTCCAATTTTTTCATGAAATAAAAAGGTAATGCTACTTGTCTTTGAATTGGTTCGGATTTTGGATTATATGAATCATCTGGCTCACCAAAAACATGGCATGTTCCAAGCAAATGAGTGATGATCACTCGAGACTTCGGTAAGCACTGGAACATTGAAGGAGCTCCAGATCGTGTTCTGAAGCATTGTTGCAGAGAGGAGGATGAAATGTTAGGTAATAGCAGGGGTTTTTGAGGCATATATTAGATCAACTGGTAGCTATTAGGATGATTTTAAACAGTAGAATAATTCAACAAACATCAATTGTGATGAAGAAATAAAATGGTTCACAGTTATAAAATGCAAACTCCATGATCAACCAGCAAAGAAAACGTGGGCATACAACGAATTTATTGATGAACATGAGAAAATATTATTTCAGAGCGTAATTTAGGAATATAATTCTTTATTAATACTTCAAAAAAAAATAAAATTCATCATTCCAATAACTCCACATGATCAATTTCACGATCATTTGTGAGGAGGTAAATAAATTGAAAAATTACAATTAACCATGACGGAGAAAGACATTGCCTTGACTTCACCGAAATTTGATTCTTATCCATTTCAATAACTCTACTCCGTCGTAACCAATTCAACTATATCCAGAGAATAAAAAGTCTAATATCCTCGATTTCTGTCTAGAATCTGTGTTTATATTAATTGGTTGCTCCAAAGCCAGCATTTCTACACAATATTAACATTTTGCAGATATCTGATATCGAGCGTCAGATAAAAAAAGGTAAACCAATTCAAAGCAGTATCATTTCTAATTAACAAACGATGATCTCAACTAAAGTTGAATTTGTGAGACTGAGTTTGCTAATCTGATCTCGCATGAAAATAACAGAAGAAGAAAACTCATGAAACTGTAAATAAATCACTCAAATAATAAAATGGCTAAAAAGTGCCCATATTCACGGGATGCAATTCAACAGCAGCACAGGATTTTGCAAAAATAAACAACTGTGATTACAGTAGAGAATCAACAGACAAAACTGTTCAGCTTTAAGTGTTTAAGAACGAGTCCTGGAGCTTTCTGCATTTCTCACCGGATTGAAATAAGGATGGTCCTGAAGTAATAAGCAACAGCTGCGTTAGGAAGTATATCTGAGAATTACAACCGTTCCTTTGAGTTACAAGAAGAAGCATTTACCATCGCTTCCTTTGCTGTGAGCCTCTCCTGGTGGTCATATTTTAGCAGTTTGTCCACAAAGTCGACGGCCTATGAATAGGAAGCAATGCGAAAACTAAACAGAAATATTAAATTGGAACCTATGTATCTAACAGGTCACACACCTCAGGAACTGTGAGGTGCTGGTTGTCGGAATTTATAAATTTTACCCATGGCTTCCTGCTGTGCCTGCAAAGAAAAAAAAATGGAAATATGACTTTAAGGAACAATACACACCGTGAAATAGAGAGAACTTGATCACGAAGTAATATCGGAACCTTCCAACAAGTGCTTCAAATTGCGGATCCAGCTCTAGATGGTATTTGTTGAGATATGCAGTTAAACCATCTGTTCCAAGCACCTGAACCACAGCACACATCCTCACTGAGATTTTGCATTAACAAGTCCGATTAACTGGTGAAAGCGAAATTGTATCCGCTATTCAAGAACAAGCCAATTGAACTGTGCGGGGCCACCATGAAACTTTTATTCCATCATCTCACAAAGGCATTTCGGGAAGATTATTCAATATTCATGGAAGCTATGATCTAACTTGACATTCATATATGCATAGTGTTTCTGAATTAAATCAGATGTAATTCCAAAATCTGATATCGAATATAAACTAAGTGGTTGGTAATTGCATCAGTTTAAATAACTCCAAAAACTTTGGAGAAGGCCGATATATGACATAAAATGCACACCAGCTATGTCAACAAAGGCAAGCCAAATATATTTATACTAAACTTCGCAAAAGAACAATAGTACAAAACCATAATATTTCAAATTTATAAGAATTATCTCAGTTTTTTATGTTTTAGTCATTGAAGAACTTGCAATCAAAGATTAACATCCACATTTAGTTGAAAGATAAAGCATACCTTTGCTATTTTGACCAACTGATCATAATTATCATGCCCATAAAAAAATGGCTCCTTCCGGAAAATCTGTCAATCATAATGAGCATAATTAAGGACATGGAAACAGACATACCCAAGTAATAGAATGATGTGCTAATTATTACATACCATCCCAGCAAACATACAGCCAAGGCTCCACATGTCAAGTGAATAATCATAATCTTGCAAGTCAACAAGAAGTTCTGGGCCTTTGAAGTACCTGGAGGAAAAGTTTATCGTCATTTTTGAATGTTACAATCATATTTTAAATCTTTCCTCAATCGAGGTTCAATCTAGCTATTAATGACCATAACGTTTACTTGCTTCAATTATTCCACATTCATCACAACCTTTTCAATCTATCCTACACTTAATGCCAAACAATATGGATCCTAAATTATGGTGGGTCCTTCAACTATTTCCTTCTAGCCTAAGAGGCATATCAACCATCACAAGAAAACCCCAAAAACATGTCTCCATTTTAACCATCCAATTTTATTTTACGACAACATATTGTCCAATTTCTTCTTGTTAAATAATATAAGATAACTTTGACTCTTATAAAACCTTATTTTCCATCCATATTACTGCAATTTAGTTCGTTTATTAACATCAAAATTACACTGTAAATATTCAGTCAGTGCTCAATGTCTCGTTGTTAAGTAATCCAAGATAACAATAACTCTTATAGACCTTTTTCATCCATATTACTGCATTTTAGTTCATCTATTACTGTTAAAATTACATTCAAAATATCCAATCAGAGCTAAGCTTAATATAAACTTGTAAGTTCAGTTGCTCAAAAAACCTAAAAGCTATATGCAGTGCCTGTAAGTGCCTTACATTTGATGAGAAATTTCATATGGGACACCATAAATATCAGAGATTTCAGTTTCACATTCACTGGTCCTCTAAAATAGAGAACTGATCATAACATGAATGCATAAAAAAGCTAGAACTCGAAAGGCACATTTATTGTTTTTTTTTTGCTTTAAAATTGACTTTAATTAATTGATTGAGCTAGCTCTAAAGGTTTGCAAACCTAAATATAAGTGCTCAGATGATGAAAATTTGTTTGATTTTGCAACAAAAAGAATATGACACAAGCTCAATAATAAGGAGCCAATTAATAGCATCACACCTTGAGGCAACCCTAACATTGTACTCTTGTCCTGGGTGATACAACTCAGCCAACCCCCAGTCAATAAGACGAAGCTTTCTTTGTTGGTGATCAATCATAACGTTATGAGGTTTAACATCTCGATGCATGATGCCTTGGGAGTGGCAATAATCAAGGGCCTACACAAGAACCTGGAAAAGTTAAGGACAAACAAACGTGTTGAAAACTAATTTACTAAAAGGTATCCACTAAAAAAACAACATAGACCACATGGACATTTAGACACATAAATGTAAGTTTTCCAATCATCAAATCTGAAGTCACTGAAGAAATCAAAATATTATATAGATTAAAAAAAAGATGATATAGTGAGTTCCAATGAAAACTAATAAAAAATTGAGAAAGAAAAATCAGCAAACACTAATCTAGAAAATGTATGGATATAATGTTAGCAATGTAAAGGCTACTTAATTCCTAATTTGCCCAAAACATTATGTTCAAATGTCAAAGAGAGAATATTTCAGAAGATAGGAAAAAAAACTTTTTGAGCTTTACCATTAACCACGAAGCAAATACAATGGATTTTACATCTTATGTATGATAATTTGAAGCTGATAATTGTGTCAATGCTTTGTATGCAAACTATATTAACAATGAAGGGGAGCTTTAGCGTAACGGTAAAGTTGATCTAGAGGTCACGGATTCGAGTCATGAAAACAACCTCTTGCAAAATAGGATAAAGCTACGTACAATAAACCCTTCCCCAAGACCCCACATTGGTGGAAACTTCGTGCATCAAACTGTCATTTTGAAGGAGAGCTTTGGCGCAACAGTAAAGTTACTACCGTGTGACCTAGAGGTCATGAGTTCGAGTCTCAAAAACAGCCTCTTGCAAAGCAGGGTAAGGTTGTGTACAATAGATCCTTCATCGGAACTCCGCATTGGCATGAGTTTCGTGCACCAGATTATCCTTTAAACTATATTAGCAATGACAACAACAAATCCCAACTATTTACATTGGATTTTCATATGAAATGGTATCTTATTACCCACCCAATATGCTCAATCATGTAACAACTGATCAATCCATAATCCACTTGAAAGTTATATATGGAAAAACAAGATAAAAATTAAGATACGAAGATACAACTGATTGGAAACAAAAAATAATTGATATTATGAATGGTTTAAGTACACGCTTCAACAATCTTATACTCTACAATTTAAACTCAACAACAACCAAAGCCTTTATCCCATTAAGTGGGGTCGCCTATACAATTTACAAATACCAATATTACAACTAATGTCATTATGATAATCAATCACAGATAGTGAGTTTGCTGAAAAAATAACATCATTTTTTCAAAGGATAAACTTGCCTTTAGTAATTCATAAATGTAGTATAGAATATCATAATCTGATGATGTTGGATAGAGAACTTTAAAGTCAGTGTTATGGACATATCAAAAAATCAGACAAAACAACAGGATAAGCTTGCCTTCAACAATTCATAAATGTAGTATCGAATATCATAATCTGATAATGTTGGATAGAGAACTTTAAAGTCAGTGTTATTGACATATTCAAAAATCAGACTAGGTGCCTTTGATTGCTGATCTCTGACAATATCAAGTAACTTGATAATGTTGGGCCCGCCACAAAGGTTTTGCAATATCTTTATTTCTCTCTTGATCTGTGTTACAAAAAAATGATCATATACCATAACCTTGTAACAGAAGGAATTGCAGATAGAAAAGAGAAGTATCACAAGCATTGAGTTCTACATCCATATTCAACAGAGAATACAAATACAAACACCATCAAAATTGAGATATCTATAATTCCAGTCTTAATAATCAAGCAATATTGACAAAATATGTAATAAATATGTTCAATCACAGATGTGGAGATTAATAATATGCTCAGACAATATTCTGCGCAGGTAGATAGGGAGGTGACCCATGGTTGTTGTATGAACAATCAAAACATTTAATTCTAGCTAGCATGTGTGATTGAATGGCTACCAGAAGCTTTGCATGAAGGGCCATCTGTTTGATCATAATATCCAACCCACTAGATCCTAACTGCAATAGGCAAACCCATCACTTGAGATACTCTTGGCATAGGGTCCAGATGTACATTTTCGAATGAAATAAATCTACAATCTAACATGGACCTACATTAATCACTACTAAACCCAGTAGCATCATCCAAATTAACATTATTAAAGCTACTAAATTCAAAGCATAAATTGGATTTTAAAGAGTTTGTTGGTAGACCAATTTATTAATGAAAAGATGTCAAGCAAAATATCATCCTTGCTAACGATTGAATAGGAAAAAACAAAATATCATCCTGCTTGAAACAACTATAATTTCATGTGTTTCATATATTCATCAATCCACCAAAATCCAAGAACAAACTCAATCAAATGATAAGAAAATTATTCATGTTGCACATTATTTAGAACTAATCATGGAGGGATAGTCTTACAAATACATTTCAAAGACCTCTAAATTATTTGAATGCTACTTTCTTTCATGGAACCTTTTTCCAATAAACCATGATGCTATGAAAACTAAAATTGATTAGAAGATATGAAGAATATCCATGTACAAGAAAATGAATCAGTAAAATAACAATGTTTAGAAAGTAACAAGGATTCTTTGGTTGCTTCTAAACCACATCTAATCATGAAAAATTAGTCTATCGAACAAATCTCAAGGAAATTCTAAATTATTTGAATGATACTTTTTCATGAAACCCTTGTCCAATAAATTGTGATGCTATAAAAGCCAATACTGAGTAGAAAAAAAATTAAGGATATCCACAGATAACAACACACATCGATAAAGGAATAATAGCTAAACACATAAAATTAAATTTATAGAACATAGTAATTGCTCACAAAAATAAATAAGCTCTCAGAGATAAAGAAGCATGAGACACGACAAATTCTGTACCTTCTTCTTTTTGACTGGCTTTAGAATCTTAATAATGCACTTCTCATTGTTCGTGACGTGCACCCCTTCGAAAACCTCGCTGTACTTTCCCCTTCCAACCTTCCGAACGACCTCGTAATCATCTTGTTCCCTAGGAAAGCAACCGACAAATTCTCGAATCCTCGGTACCGACAGACCCTCAACGGGGGAAAAAAGGGTAAATCCAAGAGGAAAGACCGAATCTCGGCGAGGGGCATGAAGAAGATGAACAAAGATCAAGCAGGCGCACTTACCCCCACTGGACGGTGAGCGATTCGTAGTCCCAGTATTCTTTGGGGCGTTGGACGTTGACGTCGGCGAAGATCCGGGCGAGGGAGGGGGCGCCGGGCCGGCGGACGGATTTGCCGATCTTCTGCGCCAGGGCTGCGGCGGCGAAGGGGCTCAGGAGGAAGAGGAGGAGTAGCGCGGGGAGACGGTCAGGAATGGACCTGGAGCCAAGGGAGGGGAGATGGAGGAAGGATTGGCCTGCGACGCGACGAGGGAGGAGGAAACGAAGAGGGCCAAAGATCATAAAAACGAGAATAGAACATAAATTGGAGGAAAATATACAGGCGCAGAAAAAGTGGCGGCGGCTCGGCGGAGAAATGTGAATACGATAATAGGTGTGGACGAGTAATTGATGGGGCTCAACGTGCATCACAAGCTATTAAGTGTGATATTCCACCTATCAAACAGGAGTTTCACAGTAGTATAATAATAATAATTACCTGGCTTCACCAGAATTTGTACTCTTATCCTCTTCTACATTACAATTTTGTTGCATCATAACCTACTCAATTATATCCCGAGAGCTCTAATTATCAACTCTTCTGCAAAAAAATGAATCCGACACCTTAACGGCCTCACACGATCAGCCCCACGACCATCTGTGAAAAGGTAAATCGAGAAACTGAACTCTAATTATCAACTCAACTCATATGGAAGAGTTTAATGAGAGAAAAAATGAATTAAATTGTCCATTATGTTCAACTTGATTTGAAAGAATGCCCGTTCATATTTTTGGTCCAACTGTGGGCCAACCTAAAGTGATTAACTTGGGATCTCTCACGATGCATAAATTTATTGACTCTTTGTTGTTTAGGAAAACAACCACACGATTCTTTTCTTTGAACAGGCGTTAAAAAAAAACTGTCTCAGTTTCTCGATATATGACAGTCATTTTAGGCTAATTTTGTACGAGTAAAACTGATGTTTCACTATTCATTCATCTGGAGTCTGGAGATATTGGAGAAGCATGGACAGGCGGAAGTAGCTTCAGCCACACATACTCTCAATCGTCTAACCTTCAAGCATTGCCTTGGCTGCATCAATCAACGATCTTCTGAGGTTATCCGATGCTAGTCCTAAAACTGTATAACCTTCCTTGTCTTCCACATCTAGGTTAGCACCATGCCTAATCAAAAGTACAGCAACCTGTGCCAAGAACCATGTTCATGTAAGATACTAATCCAAACCAATTATAAACATAATCACATTGAAGTAACAACAAAACATATATAGACATATTCTAAACCTAAAGATCATGACCAGTTATAGGTGGGTAGTTTATTACTTTTCTTCTGCAAAAAGATGGAATCCGCCACCTTAGCGGTCCCATACGATCGACTTCACAATCATTTGTAAGGAGATAAATCAAGAAACTGCAGTTGATTACGACGTAGGAGAGTGGGTAGTTCATTACTTTGATCTAAGCATACAAGACTGATATAGTACAATCATGTAATTTTAGATCCATGTGCATGAAGAAATCACAATGAAGATCCTCATTGGAAATAGGAACGTCTAAATTCAATGCTCTACTAATTTTTCCGTAGGTTATTTTTATTGCTTTTGTAGATTAACTATGGCTCAGGAAAGTAGTATCAAACAATTAGCATAGCCCCGATAAATGATAAAGAGATGCTCAAAGATGAACAAAGACAATTCTAATCGAATGCAATTAAAGTCTAAAATGACTTTAAAAAATCATAACTTCGAAGTGTCCTATAGAATTTATTTGTGAAATAGTATCAATGTAACCGACCTAAACAATTAAGATTTAGGGTTTGCTCATTGTTGTATGGCTCAAGAAAAAAAAAACAAACAAAGTAATTGCCATGGGCACAGTACAGTCTTCAACCCTTTTCAGCATCTTATTAGCTGCAGTAATAGTAACTAACAACTATTTTTTATGCCAATAACTATTATGCTTGAATTCTGAATCTGGTTACCTGCTGATTTTGACAAACAACAGCATGCATAAGTGGTGTTTGACCAGCTTGATCAACAACATCAATTTCTGCCCCTTCCTCAATCAACAGCTCGCATAACTCTGACTTACCAGTACTTGCAGCTCTATGTAGTGGGGTGCAACCAACCTGAATTAGAAGCAATTTTGAACTTCACCAAAAAATATATGCATGAAGAATCATTACCTTACTATATAGAAACTAATACAAAGGCAGTCACGAGATTGAAAAAGTATAAGAATAACTAATCGCAGATAAAGAAATAAATGATCAAAACATGGTGAATGAAACATTCACAGAGAATTTAAAATTTCATTAAGTGGAAGATAATAAAAGGGTTACAGTCTCTTTTAAATGTCCCAACACTGACCATTTCACTTGAAATTAGACCAGAAATAATCTATTTACTATTACTTGGTAAACAAACAATTCATTCCTAAAATAATTAATGATGTAAAATTCCCTACTTTGTCTCGACTACTTTAAAATAAAACTTACAGCCTATAAAAAAATTATAAAATCTAAACATATATGTTTTAAGAATTCCAAATTAAAAATTACTAATTTTAAACAACATCAGAAATGCAATTGTGTAAAAGCAATAAAGACCTTGTCTTTCTTATTTATCTTTGCCCCATGGTTTACAAGAATTTCAGCAACTTTGGACCATCCTTTGCTAGCAGCATAATGAAGAGCAGTACGTCCACCATCATTAGCCAAATTGGCATCAGCTCCTTTTTGTATTAAAAAAACAAAAAGGAAACATGAGTAATAATAACATAGGGGACCAAGGAAAGTAGCAATTCAAAAAACTGAGAAGTTAAATGAAGGAACACCTTACCGTTTAAGTTGGAAGTGCACATGCACATATCATAGAGATTTGTGATAAATTGCAATAATTAATAGAAGAACTTGATGAATATTGTTGAAACATTTTGACAGGAAAACAAAGCAACCAATGCAGGCTAGCTATATGCCTATACCACTACATGGAAAGAAACCCCCATGACAAATGGTACTAAAATGGAGTGATGAGCATCAAGCCAATCTCCACCATACATGATATGAAAACCATGTTTAAACATTAAAGAGTTCCTATCATTACTAAATTCAGAACATTTAGGAATTATTGTCGGTATCTTGTGCAGTGTAAATTGACCTGATACTCATGTGTCCATGTCGAATGTTGAATCAAGACTAAGGGTGACATATCTTGAATATCCAAGTGTGACTTGATGATGTATGAAGCATGATATTACATTACCACCAGCCTATAGAAGATAACTGATGCAGGATTGCATGGATGAAACCAATGAAGATGAAGGAATGAGGAGGATTACAGTAAAGTAGGAGGAAACAATTGAACAAAATTAGAGGGGAAAAAACCAAAACAATGAAGAAGAAGAGGAATGGGAAGATAGAGGAAAAAACAAAGAGAGATATAAGTTGGAATAGAAGAGGAGAATAGTGAAAGGGAGAATGAAGCAGGATGAGAGAGAATATGAGATGCAGAAGACAAAGATATTCTTGTTGTGGGTCCCTCTCACATTGGTGAGGGATGATGTTTTTTAAAGCTGTTTAATCCAAAGCCCATATATCATAACATTAAATGGGTTTTGATGTAAGTGGCCGGTTATATAGTACAAGCAGAAACAGGAGAAAAACAGGGGGAGAACGTGGGAGAAAGAAATTTGGATACTTTATCGACGAATCGTCTTCTACTTTGGTGGAATTCTGGTATATCTTGTTTGTGGCAATCTAGGTACCAAGATTAGCGGTTTGAATTGTGGTTTCTTTTATGATTTGCTTGTATTTGCCTCTAGTTGTTCTCTGGAGAAGAACTTTGTATTCCCCATTAATTTTAGTAGTGGAAGATTTAAGTGGCCTAAGGGTCCCGTGGTTTTTCTCTCGTCCGAAGAGTTTTCCATGCTAAAAATCTGTGTCATTATTTTTCTGCTGTCTGAGGATCTATTGTTGAGTTATTTGGTTGGTTTTCTTTGCTTATTTAATTGCATAAAAGAGGAAGAAAGAATTTA
>JBBMKF010000040.1:1232976-1247467 GCA_037834155.1 Curcuma caesia | reverse complement strand
CAGATCACACGGTATTCGGGTCACCAATATCTAACAATTTCTTTTGGATTAATTTATGCATATGATAGAGATGCATGAGTCGAAAATTTTCCGGAATTTGAATCGTCTACTTCACTTAAATTTGTCTATTAACAGGTTATTCCAATTTCTTTGGATAAGATAATTAAGTTTTGCCAATGAATTAAATTATTAAGATAGATATTTAAGCTTGACTTATTTTTTTAATGAGATTAAGTTTTGAAACTTGACTTAGCTTAAGCAGAGATGTTATAAAACTTTCAATTTAAATTTGTTTAATTGTTTAAATTTTTTATATTTTTAAATATTTTTAAAAACTTTTTTATTTATTTATAAATTTAATAAAAAATTAATTTTTAAATTTTATCTATAGAAATTATTTATGAATAATTTATAATCTTTATTAATGAACGATAACTAATTTAAAAAATCGGCAAAAAGTGAAATTGGCCCTAAATAAATTATTCAATCCTGGTCGTCCTCGTCTCGCCTTCTACTACCCTAGAATGCGATGCCACCGTCGCGTCGGCGGACTGCCTGATCGCTGCTCCGCGGCGCTGGGCAATATCTTCGTGGCTGTGGGCTCACACTATGACATCTTGCGTCTCCTCTTCTCCTTCCGCTGCCGCTGTTTCACCTCGCCTGACCGCCGCGGGACGGCATAGACTCACGACATGGCTGGTAAAAGAAAAAAAAAACTGTCATTTTCACATCAAAATAGGTTAGATGAAGACAAAAATAGTGGAGCTACGGCGGTCGACTTCCCTTGACGATCATGTAGTAAGCTAATTCATTTAAGAAATAACATTCAATAATTGTTGGCTAGAGTATCAACACGATGCTTTCTTGAGTACATTCGCCAGGGTAAAGTCACCCTATAACCTTAATTTCGTGAAAATCATTCATAAGATGAGACATCACTGGATCACTGGTCTATTAGATAGGCTTATGTGCGTTCTGCTTGAAACAATTCTACCACTTTCATTTACTTCATTTTAATCTGATTTGATTCTTGCATGCTTCTGGTTTGTTAATAGGAATCCCAATCCTTGGAATAGGAAGAAAGCAAGCAGGTTCATATTCAGTTTATATTTTTGAATTTATAATTTATGAAAATAAGGTATTTATGGTATTATTCTGGATTTGGAGGAATGGAGGCAGCAGCTAGAAGAATGGATCAGTCAGCAACCGATAGAACGACTTTACATTGCTGTTGCAGTTCTACTCTTCACACTTGCTTTCTTCAGTTTGTGTAAGTTCTTGCTACCCCATTTTAAACGTCTATAGGCACCAATGTCCTAGTTATCTTTGATTCAAAATGGATAATTATGGGAAATGTAAGAAAAAAAGAATTATAAATCCTGAAAAAAAAACGCATCATCTTGCGGTGTTCTGTTGAACACTTAGATGCCACTAAAGTTAGCTCATTTTTATTTACTTTTCAGTTCGTACTCTGAAAAGCTCGAAGAGCAATACAATAGTGCTTTCTGGTCTAATTGATAGTGGGAAAACTGTTTTGTGTTTTGTTTCTTCAGGTATGGTGTTTGCTTGTTCTTAAGAGCGAATGAACCTAACTACGAACTGTGTTGTAGGTTTATAAGTACTTATCACTTCCTTTGGCTGAAAGAAACATAGACAATTTATATTTACCGATGGAGTTTAATATTGTTAAAGAAACATAGACAATTTATATCCGCTACTAATCATGTTGTTGTTAAGTACTTAACCAAGCCTAACAAATGGTTAGCTGTTTGTGATTGATGATTAGCTAACTGTCCTCTAAGCTTATTATTATATCAAAGCTATCTTCTTCTTGAATTTTGAATTAGCAGATGATTAGTCCATGCTTATGCTCTTTTTTGCTCTAGCAGATGATTTATCTTGATCAATTGCATAACTAAACAAGTATTTGGAACAATGGTTAGCTATTGGAGATTGATGAATGACTAGCTCTCATTTAAGCCTATTTGTTCTCTCTTTCCTCTAGTGTTTGAATGTAGATTTTGGGGGAGAACCAAACCGGATTCAGTTGTTTTGGAGAAAAAAACCGGGTCGAAAAGTCTCTCTGACCGAGCCGAGAAGGCCGGTTCGGCCAGCTCCTAAAATTACTACTCGCCCGCTGGGCCTCGTGTCCCCGTCGGCCGTTCCCTTCTTCCATGGTATCTCACAACCCGCGTCATCTCCTCTTCGACCACGATCGATCGATCGACATCTGAGAAGCCCTAGCTTAATCCCAATGGCCGCGAGCCTGTGGCGATCGGTGTTCGGATCCACAGCGTTGGCCGCCGCGGAGGAGGACGGCGGTGTCGCGTTCTGGTCCAATCCTGAGCGCGCCGGGTGGCTGACCAAGCAGGGCGAGTACATCAAGACGTGGCGCCGCCGCTGGTTCGTCCTGAAGCAGGGGAAGCTCTTCTGGTTCAAGGATTCGCAGGTCACCCGCGCCTCTATCCCCCGTGGCGTCATCCCCGTCGCTGCCTGCCTCACCGTCAAGGGCGCCGAGGACGTCATCAATCGAGCCTTCGCCTTCGAGCTCTCCACACGATCCGAGACCATGTACTTCATCGCCGACTCCGAGAAGGAAAAGGAGGAGTGGATCAACTCCATCGGCCGATCCATCGTCCAGCACTCCCGGTCGTTGGCTGATGCCGAGGTCGTCGACTACGACAGCGTCAGGCGTGCTGCCATAACTTCGTCCTCCACCGATGCGAAACCCTCCAACACCGATCCAGAATAGCTGATGCATGATGTACAAATAGGTGCGCCTCTCTATAAATCTAGGGTTTGTATTTTGTCACTATGTTTTGAGTAAGCTCAATGATGCGATTTCTTCTTGTTGATTGGAGATATCTGTGTAATCTCCATGTTTCCTAGGATGCTGCGTCGATAATGATGTCTTTCCTTTCATCTGCTGAACAACTTAATCGGCTTGTAAAATTATCCTTTCAATAATTTCAGACATCATGTTCCTCTTGCACTTTTCTCGCTATTCTTTGTTAGATCTGAAATTTCTGTCTCATAAGCACCGTAGTTGATTATTCCAAAAAGTTACTCCTCATCAAAAGATTATCTTTTCATTGAAGAACGGCATGCAAACAATTGATCTTGGGATAGCCTTGGTCCCTTTTTTCAAAAATTAATATGCTTAGCTTGCGCATTACTAGTTTTTTGAGTTTATAAAAGTAGGCTTCTTATAATTTAATTGTAACGAGCTGATCGTTTCCTTAAATCATATAGTCGGTTGCCTTGGAGTGTTTTTGTGCTTTTTGCTTCACTAAACATAGAGGTTGACAGATATGTCATTTTTCTCATGCTTTGCGGATGATATTTGTGTTATCATATTTTATTAGTCTGGATATAAATTTTAATTATCATATCTGGATATAAATTTTAACCTGCTCTATGTTGAGTGTCTTGTTCTTGAACCATATAATGAGGATGGTTTAGAAAGAATCATGTTGAATAATCAAATTCTGTTCCTTTACCAGAGTTCTCAGTACCTCTTTGAATTTGTTCTCATGACCACATTTCTAATCATCATCTTGAACCAATTGGCCTGTCTGCAAATGTCTAAATGCTACAAAAATTAGGCTGTCCGAGTCATTTTGATTTATTTTCTTTCGTTTGATTAACTATTATAACTATATCTCATTGTCTCTGGCTCTTATATTAACATTTTTTTGTACTTAATTATAATAACTCCACACATCCATTTTAGTATTTTTTCTGCTATAATAATTCTTTTATACATTGTTATATCTCGTACCGTAATTTTAGAAAATTTAAATTTCTCTCTCTTTTCATTTTGACTATTCAATATCACAATAAATTCATGTTATCTTAACTCTTTACTATGAGATTGTATCTATTCCAATTGACTCTTTTTTGTTAACAAAATTAAATTTGATATTTCAGTTTTGGATCAACTTATCATAAGACATTTAGAATCTTTCCACAATTCGATCTTTGAATTAAATTTAATTATACTCTTATCAATTGACAAAATAGGTAGGGAACAATATGTTTTTCCTTTGATTCAGGCCTTGTAAACAAGAAGAACAAAATAGAGTGTAAATTAAGATTATATATATTCTTGTCCCCTCACCAAGCTACTTCATTTCTTGCCTTTTTACTCTCTACTGCAAACATAGCATTACTTCACATCAAGTGTTGAAAGTGAAACTGTGCCATTTGCCTTCACTAAGCTACTTCATTTCTTGCCTTTCTACTCTCTACTGTAAACGTAGCATTACATCATATCAAGTGTTGGAAGTGAAACTGTGCCATTTGCCTCAGAGCCTCTCCTAATTGTTGTTTATTTATTTTCTGAAAAAAAAAGGATAACTGAGGTAGGAGAGTCTCCTACTCAAGAAAGTTAATGTATATGTAGTAAAAGGGGAAAAGATTACTTACAGGTCTGTAATGAAATGAATTACCTGCCCTCCCTTCCACTCTGATAACTATCAGCTACCAAAGATACAAATAGAACTGTGGAAATGAATACAACTTTCCACGGTCAACAAAGCTAACAGAAGATCCAGCTGATAGACCTCCAAAACATTATAGATAAACTAAGCAAATCACACCCTACCAAAACAGTTTGCTTGCACAGTGGGTCTTGACGTTTTCATACTCATCATGTTGATAACTCCTCACATTATGACACATTCTTGCATAAACTTACCAGCTGAGATTCTTCTTCTTCCTGTTAGCTGGTGAGCTCATAGAGAACAAGCCTCAACGAAGCTATGAATAGAGGGGCTATAGTTCCTTTCATCTGGTAATGTCACAGGGATAAGTATAATACTTCAAGATGGGACAATTATACTTTTATGTTTATAATTTGTCTGTGACAAAGTGCTGCTAGCAGTGACGGCATGTCGGAGAGTAAATGTCAGATTGCTGCTGGAGCATCTACTTGTGTGTTTCCATGTGCTTATTCTCGGTAGGATCAAACAGCCCTTGATCTGAAAAATATCAACTCTGTTGTTTCGGTATCATATATTTCAATTTAACATAATGATCATTTGCTTTTAGTTTGCTTTAGATAGGACCGTCCTTATCTGAACCCAACTGGTAATCGAACTGGAAAAGCTTCGGATCACTAGTTCACTGGCTATGTTAGTAAATCAATTGATCGAATTGCATATTAAAGTGTTAGTAAATCAATTGATCGATTTCATGTTCGATTGAATTGGCCAACCAGACTGAACATGGACCTGGGTTGGTTTTTTCCGTGTTGAATAGCATGGGATAGGACTGCAAACTGAATTTAGTAAGAACATTAAGTATATATACCATTTATTTCATGTTTCTTTTGTTTTAATTATTTAAATAGCAAAGAGAAGTGCAGAACGAAATTACAGGAACCAATCCAAGTCTGTGAGGCACTTCAAATTCATTTGCACGAGGTTGCACAGGCACTTGAACGTTTTTGTTTAGTTTATATATTATGAGGCACGTATGATATTTGATCCAACAACGACGTCAAAATAACTAGCTTCTATGTGTTTATTCCATTCTCTTATTATTTGATTACGATGAGAGTTGAGTCCATCACTCGACTCTCTTATTATTATTATTCTTATTATTATTATCTATACATATTGCCATGGAATGATTATTCCATTAAGTGATTTATCCATATTAACGATGATTTTGTTTAAAAATTTAAAAATATTTTAGTAAAAATTTGAAACTCCAAATAAAAAAAAACGTAAAGTTCAAGGAGGCGAAATCAATAATATATTCTAAATTTAAACCCTTCTTCGAGCTCGGGTCCGGTTTCTGGACCGGCTGGCTCAGCCCGGTTCGTTGACCTGAGACTGGATTGAACTGGTGTCGTCATTGGCTTAATTACCGTAGCGAGGTCCAAAGACCGTAGCCAGTCGTCCTCCGAGGGCAACCAGGAAAGCACTTGAATTGGTCCCTTTCCAATCGCCGGGGGTGCGGCTTCGCTTCCGCCCACAGTTTCTGCCTGCCTGCCTCTCCCAAACCCCCGATCCTCTGCCGCGGTCATCGCTTCCGCCCTAGCTCAATTCGCCATTCCCATCCTCTGATTAAAACCTGACACCAGCCGCAAGGTGCTTTTCACGATCAGCGAGGAGGAATGGGTGACGGAGCGAGCAGCAGCCGGAGCGGCCGAGGAGGAGTAAAGGAGAGAGCGAAGGAACGAGGAGGGATCGGCGAGTCGGTGGTGATTGACCATGGCAGGAGACGTAACTCATGCGGATACTGCAGATCCACATCCGCTTCCAGCGTCTCCCACGGTATGAGCCAAAGCACTTCTTCATCTTCCACTTCCTATTTATCTGTTTCTATTGATCGATCGAGGAATGATCTTGAACGGGTGCTTGCGTTGACTGGCAAACTAAAGATCGCAATTTTACATCGGGCGAGTTTGTGTGTTATAATCGTACTTTTGTTCCTCTATCATACTGCTCGCGATTAGAAGATTTTGGCGTCTCTTCTCCATTTCTAAAAGACACACTTTGAAAAGTTGTGCTTGTAGATTGCTATCTCTCGGTAGGAAGAAATTGCGTCAGAGCCCAAAGGTGACCGAGCTGTATATAGCATGCAAGTTTCGGCTTTACCATTTGTTATTTGTTCCTGAATCAACTTTTTTCTTCATTTTTTCTAAAGATTTGGGGATTCACAAGCTACGTTGCCTTCTTAAACAATATGCTCGTTTATGCTTTAGCTTTTCAATGACATTGCATATAATTCTTAGTGTACTTGTGCAGGTTTATGGGCGAATAGTTTAACTGCTGATGACTACCAAGGTTGGAGCCTTTTTTACTAATTCTATATTTCGATACTAGGAATTGCAAATGTGTAATGATAAATAAAAAAGTTGATGCAACATGTGAATTCTCCCTGACCTAGTACTGATGTTTGTTTTGTTTGCAAATTCATGTTATCAAGCGTTTCCAGGTATAAAATTGTTTTATGTATATAGTATCCATGCTCATTTTATATTCATGGAAACTTCAATCAAACAAATTCACATACAATGCTTCAAACACTACAATCATCAAGCCATGTAACTACCAACTATTTGGGCTCAACTACATTGATTTATTCCTGCATTGCATTATATGCAAAGCCTGGAACATGTATCTTCATAATTCACATGAACATGAAGACTTGCAACACAAGAATGAAGAAAACAATGCTTGCAATTGATGTGAGTGAAAATGTCATCATCATAATCAAATTTCTCATCAAAATTATGTGAAGCATCTTTGATATTCAATTCCAAATACAAACATTTACAACAAATGACCTTAAACTAACAAAACACTAGACATTCTTCTATTTTACAATTCATGAGTCTTCTTGAAATAAACATAAAGTATAAGGGACTGTATTTATGGTTCAACTTGGAAATATTAGGAAGATACTCTCACAAAGTATGGCTGTAGCCACCTCATGAGCAAGCATATGTATAATTAATTCCTATTTTCTCAAAAAATTCTATAAACAATTCATTTTTAAATTCATGTCATGCAATTTTTAAAATTATTCATTCTTTTTAGTGAAATTCTTTTAACAAATCTTTTGAAAACTAAACTTCTCATTTTCTAATGACTTCAATACTATAAAATTGTGTCAATATTTCCAATACTAATTATCTTACTGATATTATCATTAAATGTCACAGTGCCCTTTTTTACTTGAGAGCAAAATGAATTTCAAAGTTCATCGAATCCAATCCTTGCTTCTCTCCTCTTACAAGAGATCTTGTAGAAAACACTTTAAATACATAACTATATATTGAGTTTTGGGGCTTATATACCTTAAGAATGTATATCCTTTCTTTTGTTTCCTTTATTTCTAAGGCACTCATGGACTGTACCATCAGATCAGGAAATTTGTCAAATTTTCTATTTTATGTAGCAATTTGAGCATCAATCAATATTTTTACTCCAGCTTAAATGGAGTACTAGTGTCAATAGACTCACGAGTATTAGAATGCATAAGTTTAGTTCTGCATAGAGTATTTAGTTAGAGTTTTTATTGTGGAGTTGTGTTTACATGGGTCAAACTGTTTGTCAACTTCTGAATAATATAGTTTTCTCTTTCCAATTGCATCAAGCCTAAGAAGGTTGCATTAGGTTTTTTTAGATCAAGGTACTTGACTTGGATAGACAAGGAAGTTCGCCATTTTACACCCAAATCTATCCTAAACTATCAACTTCTTTTTAAATTGGCCACCTTTATCCTAATATGCTATATCCAAGTCTTTAGGCAAGCATATCTTCTTTGATAATTTGTTGCATTTTGATATTTTGAGCTTCCTTTTACACTTTTTCCCTAAAGTACAAATTAAAGTATCATGAGTTCTCTATCTTAGTTTGTTGTCAACTTGTCATTAAAACATCTCTTGTAATTACATCAAGAAATAAAACCTTGGTCCTACTCCTTGATCAAGCAATCCTTAGTACCCTAAAGCATACTAGATTTACATGTATTTGATGAAGTAACTTCGTTTACTTTTATCTCAGATGTCACATTAATACAATTTTTATCCATTAAAATTGGATAAATGGAAAAATCTCATCAGTCACTGAATTTTCCTTATACATTGTTTCCTTAGCCATCATGTAAATATCTCCTATATTTTGTCTTTTTATATAAACCTTTGTTGTATTCTGACATCTACATCTTTCTGTTGTGAATATGACCACAGAGCTTCTTGACCATGGTTGGAGGAGATCTGGTTGCTTTCTTTACAAACCTGAGATGGATAGAACATGCTGCCCATCTTATACAATTCGTCTGAAAGCCAATAATTTCTATCCCTCTAAAGACCAAGATCGTGTATATAAAAGAATGCAAAGGTATTTCTGCTTGTCTCTCTTTCAGATAAGGCACTTTTCAGGTTCTTTATATGATATAATCTACTGTTTTGGAGGTGTTTGGCCTCTTGGCTAGTATATAAACACAAATCCAGAGTAATTAAATTTTTTAAAAATGTTTGACTTCAATATGCAGGTTCTTAGATGGTGCTACATCAATGGATAAATCTGACAATTTAAAACAAACAGCTAACTCTTGTAAGGGCTCGCTCAAGCTGGTCAGCAGAGAGTCCATACCGGAAATCACAGCAGTATCAACAAAAGAATCTTCATCTAGTACATGTGAAAAGCTGTCCAGTGAATCTGTTATTATTCATGCTTTGTCTGACATTATTGATAAAACTGTGAGCATATTTTGCGGGAGTATATCTCTTCCTGTTGTTCAGTTTCCAAAGGCTAATGTGAAGAAGGTTACAACCCAGGCCAAAAAAAAGCTAAAGAATATATCAGAAGATTTAGCATACACTAGTAATATTGCATTTCAGATAGCTGCAACTATTCGATCTCAAGCTGCAGATGAAATAAATAAATTCCTGGAGCCAGAATTACCAGATATCAATCCAAGGGCTATTGCTGAAAAGCTTTCGGATCTACTTATGCAGCAAGAGGTACCTTATGAGCTTTTAACAAAAGCTTGCAATGGCCACCTAAATTTCTATTCAACCACCAAACAGATAAGCTCAGAAGCTAGTAATCTGAAACAAAAGGCACAAGAACCTAGAGGCAGTCAAGGTAATGCAAAAAGGATCGCTACCTCTGACCATTGTGTAATTATGCCTCAGAAAAGAAGAAAGCTTGAAATCCGGCTGAAAAGATCTAGTTTTGATCAGGAAGAATATGCTCTATATAGAAAATATCAGATTAAAGTACATGATGATAAGCCAGAAAAAGTTACAGTAAGTTCATACAAACGATTTCTGGTGGACACTCCTATCATTTTTACTCCACCAATTAGTGGTGGCAATTCTGTTGCACCTTGTGGATTTGGGTCTTTCCATCAACAATATTTGATTGACGGGAAACTTGTTGCAGTTGGTGTAGTGGACATTCTTCCCCGATGTTTGTCAAGCAAGTATTTATTTTGGGATCCTGATTTTGCCTTCTTATCACTTGGAAAATATTCAGCTTTGCAGGAGATAGATTGGGTTAAGGGGACTCAAAACCATTGCCCTAGCCTCCAGTATTATTATCTTGGCTATTATATTCACTCCTGCAGCAAAATGAGATACAAAGCAGCATATCGTCCATCTGAACTGCTTTGTCCTCTTCGCTACCAGTAAGTTTCTCTTTACTTTTCATCCATTTTGTATATGTGCATGTGTATGCATTCCTATTATGGGAATTATCATGTGGATACTTAATGCTTATATATCTTATGCATCATTTATTTATGAAATGTAGTGTTATTTATTGATTAATACACTTTGTATATTGCTGCTCACTGCTTCTGTGGTATGTGAAACAAATTTATATATTCTTTTTCTAGTATAATGAGCTTACAAATTAGTTGGTGTTGGCAAATTTTCTAATCGAAATGCAAAAGCTTATACTATCAATTATGCTTTGGCATAGGGATGGGGATGGGTTTGGTACCCACTGTTTTTGCTACCACCTAAATTATTGTTTGATTAAATTCCTTCCTATAGGAACTTGCCTCATATTTGTTTCTTCTACCCTAACCCATGGGTACCCGAGTTAAATCTGTACTAAGTGGGTATTAGGTCCATGTTTGGGAACTTAATCAAACTTGAAGCCTATTTGTGCAAATTGCTATGTGGACCAAATTTGATTATTATCCTTAGAAAATTAAGTAGGTCAATTTAGTGCATAAACCATAAAAAACAGTATGCATTTCCATTCCCATTTCTGGCACGAACTGTTTAAAATGACAGATAATGTGTGATAGGATCCCGTGTCCTATCTCATAGGGAAATAGAGAAAAGGATCAAAGAGGGGGAATGGGATGATTATTTCGAGGGGATAGATCTCCAATAATTAATTAATTGAATCTCTATGTTGCCTTTGTCAAAAGATTACATAATGTCTCTATATATAGTCATACAATAATATCAAATCAATATAAAAATTATTAATAAATTTAATAATCTATTCTAATATTTTGAAAGGGTAAATAATAATAAATCTTATGACCTATTCTAAATTATAATATTTAGAAAGAAGAAATTAATAACAAATGTAATAGTCTATTCTAAAGGATAATATTTGAAGGGGTTATTTGAATATGTCTATTTGAGAATCGTAGCAATGTGAATCATAAAAATGCAATTGATGTGATATATGGAAATGTTGTGAATACGGAATTTGTACAGTTGGGATGACGAGTTGTGTATATGTCCCTATGTGGTTCAATTTTGATGAATTAGTTCGATAATCTTATTTACTTTTTTCCCCCCCATTTTCACATATCCTCTATTGCCAAATGACAAAAACATAATTAATATAAAGTTCTTCCGTGTTGCTTTTGTGCTTTATCTATTGACATTGTGTTGGTCCTGTTGGAAATGGTGGCATTTGTAATGGTACCACTACAAGTGATGACAGTTAGAACAATGGTGCTAGATGCTAGGAAATTGTTGTCACTGCAAATGATCATATGATGGCAAGAGGAGATTTTGTGTTGTAGATCGTGGTATGGTGGCGATGTTGTTTCTAGCAATGGAGGTGGAGATGCTGATAGTAGTGATGATCATGACTCATAATTGCAATCGGTTCAACTCTTGATTCAGTATTTACAGTGACTTGGATCCAGTACCATCTGAGCTGTAACAAATTTGTAAGAGGAAACAAGTTACCATAAATATTGTGCTGACTGAATAAGCCATATGAATGGACCAATATCTGTTATTTAATGGGTAGTTGTGTGCTTCCCAGATTAGGCGGTAGCAATTGAGATATTGAGCTGTCACAATGTTGATGATGATGATGGGAACAGTATGGTGAGGTTCACCGTGTATATTATATGACATGTGAACTGGCACAAGGGCAATGTCAAATATGATGGTAATGTGACCGACTGCCAGCAATATTGGTGGGATTATAGAGTGATTATGGTAGTTTTCATGGAAATAACAATAACAATGTGGCATAACTGATAGGGCATCTAATGAAGGTCCAGAAAGCATTTGAATGATATTGGTGCTTCAAGCCTGCATCAATGATTATACCGAGAGGTGGGAATGATTTAACTGTACAATGGTGACAATGATGCTAAAATGATGATTTTCAATGAGTGAAAATTTGATCAAAAAGGAAAAAACTCCAATTGAAGGTTTGCAAAATCTTGCAGTTTGAAGATTTTGAATAACTAAAATTTAATTAGAAATGTATAATTTTCCATGATCAAGCAGCCAGGACGATTAATGCTTTTTAAATTTTGCTCAAATAGTTACAGAAATTTCAAAAAAAAAATCTGTATTTATATGCTTTAATAAGGTGGTCAGCGTGTTATTTGTAGATCCATAGTTTCAATTTTTAACTAATGTGAGAAGTTGTTGCTACAAGCACAGATTGTCATTATTACGTTGCTACATCAGATGCTTGTATTATCTAAGGTTTTGATGGAATGACACATTATTAGAAAAGATAATTATTGATTATGCAGGTGGGTACCTTTTGAAATTGCAAAACCTTTACTTGAGAGAAAACCTTATGTTGTCCTATCAGATTATCTGGTCGAGCAACAATCTGCAATGCTATCCAAGCACGCTAGTTCTGTTGAAAGATTCGACACGGATACTCATGGTTGCGCTTCTATAGAAGATTCGTCTGATGAAGACAATGATGAAGTTGACTTCCGATATAAAGATACAGATATGGATATAGGGGATGAGTCAAGTTTCTTAGCTGATGGTGCACCAGTGGCTGATGGTTCTCAAAACTGTGATGTTGGTGACATTGTGCTTGATGTGAATGGTTTGCGTGTCAAGTTCAAGGTGCGTTCAATTTCCTCTGAACTTTTCTTAAATCCAGCTATTATATTAACCTGTTAAGTTATTTGCAATTTTGGCCAAGCAAAGCCTCCCTTATAATTCTGCCTTCTATATCAAGTCTGAATTCATATATTTTCCATACCCAAGCAAGTAACACATGATCGTTCTAGCAGACTGAAGATTCACCATTGTAAAAACCCCACATGACTCTGATAACAGTTTTTTTCATCAGTTTGATCCTTTCTTTTTGTTTAATATTCTCTTTAAATAATCACCTTAATATAAGGTGAGAATCTCTAGTAGCTTTTCAATGTGAAATGATACATTTCTATGACATAGTTGTGATACACATCCTTGCATAAATAGAAGAATGATCTGGTGTAGTATTCCCAATCGAAACAGCTGTAATGTCTTTGCGATAGCATGACCTGATTTATTCTCACCTGTTTTTCTGAGTGTAGGACCTTGAGAAAGTTTTCGGCTGTGTTGATAAGAAGTTCATTTCAGGACTTGAAAAACAACTGATAAGTTATGTAAGAGTAGTTGGGACGGAGCTTGCCGGCCATATGGTATACTTCCTCTGTTAAATTTATTTGTTGTGACCAATACCAGACATCACATCATTGTCACAAGTGTTTGCTCAAGGAACCTGAAATCACGGATCGCATTTATTTGACGTTGGAATTGCTATAAATTCTGTCATTTAATGATGCTTGACATTGTGTTTGGATGACTAATCTCACTCTGAACATACTTTTCATAGAACTAAAACTAGTGATTGTTTCAGCTGCTCAAGACCTTGAGCTTGAAGTGATACGTCGCGTCGTCTATTTATTCATCAGGTAACTTCTTGCAATCTCTACTTTACATTATGATCCTCGAAGTCTGCATCTATATGGCTGTTACTCTTATTGCATGTTCTTCTTCCCTAACACTTAAAATTTATTTGAACTAATTTAGTTGGATGCTGATGGACATCCAATCTAACAATTAGAACAACTTCAAGGCATTCAAGAAAAATTAACACCATTAAACGGCAATATTTTCTGGTTAAATTGTTCCCATTAGAGATCTAAAAGCGATAGGATTCGCCGACGGAAGCACAACTATATATTACATCACACAGACAGTGACAAAAAACAAGGCTACTTAAAGATATTTGTTGATCCGGAATACTGCGGCGAGATTGCGCCGGCGGCAGCTGGTTTAGTGGTGGTTCTGCTGAGGCATTGGTCCGGCTGCCGGCGGCGGAGGAGGCTTGGGGCACTGGTAGCACTTGGCGAAGAGCCCGAAGGTGTCCACTTGCCTCACGAAGTTGGTCATGCTCGCCCAGCCGCCGAGCCCAAATCCGACCACCAAAACCCACCCCACGATGAAGACGTTGACGACGAACATCGCCGTCCAGTTAGGGAGGAAGAAGGGCGGCTTCTCCGCCGCATTCTGCATGAGTCGGAGGAGTTCAGCAAATTTCCGTCAAAATGGTCAGTCGAAGTTAGATGGCATACGGACCTTGCGAGCGGCGGGGGTTCGGTAGGTGAGGATGTGAGCCATGGCGGGGATGACGTAGACGGTGAAGCTGACAAGGAGGGCGCCGACGGCGGAGTTGATGGGGCCGAAGAAGGGGAAGATGATGGCGAGGAACCAGATGGGGACGACGACGGGGAG
>JBBMKF010000040.1:1176235-1201446 GCA_037834155.1 Curcuma caesia | reverse complement strand
CCAGGTCGGTAGGTTGGACTGGCTCGGTAGATTAAGAGGTCAGCAGGTTGGACCGGCTCAACAGATTGAACAAGCTCGACAGGTCAAACCAGCTCGATAAGTCGAAAGGTCAACGTAACAAGGCTTGACAGGTCAGGAGGTCGGACCAACTCGATAGGTCAGATCGGCTCGACAAGTCAACATCCAATCAGCTCAGTGTCATGCCCCGCACAAACTAGGTTTGCCACGACTCTAGCTTCACTCACCACACGCGAATTGTAACAATGTCAGAGCAAAATATAAAGTAGAACTAAATAACCTAACTACATGCATACTTTTGAAATAATTCTAATAGTGTTATGTATATTTCTCAACAATTAATTTGGAGGTCAAAGAAAAGAGAGAGAGCATAAAATGCAAAGTGGAGATAAATGAGATGTGAATGAAAATATATTTAAAAAAGATCACGCATGAGAAAGATATTATGTGTGGAAAGCAATAAAATGAAGTTTAGATTTTATAATAATAAAAAGGATGAAATAATATCTTTTGACTGCAATAATGACGATGACGAGAGTAAAAGAGATTAGGATTTATATGAGATGAAACGTGTGTATATATATATATAAATCAGGTTAATAAGTTGTGTTTTTATAAAACGGTATATACATCTATAAAAATTACAAATGAATATTTTACAATTTGCAATAACATAACAATCGGTCTATCAGATCGGCTCGATAGGACGGCTCAATCAGTTGGATACAATTGAGATGCCATGTAAAAATTGACACGCCATGTAAAATTTATATTGACCGAATTATTGCTATAGTGTATTTGTAAGAATTTTCTTTCAAATGGGGAACGCAATTAAAGGATGTTGAGCATCTAGATTGGCCGCAGTATGCGCTTCCTGATTTACTCTGGTGGTCGATGAAAAACTTCCATGGAATCGAATCAATCATGCTACAGATTGAGTTCATGAAATTAACTGAGATTTATCATTTATATTGATCGAATTATGAATTATACCATAAGGCCCGTATGTTAACCGGGCCCTCCAACATAACGTCCTTTCTCTTCCCTACATCAAAATTAAACTATTCTTTTAGTACAAAATAATGAAAAACATTGAGCTGTGCCCATGAAACAGTGAATTCAATTTGATACAGTGCATTTATTGCCTGGCTTCTCCAAGCTTCTGCGCGGTTGTCTCATTCCATTTTTTTAAGCTGGATGGAACATAGCAACAGAAGAATTCTAATAATACGTTTGGAAGCAGTAAATCCACAAACATCAGCACTCAAACAGTCTCCACCCTTTCTTCTTCCACCCATGGATCCACCAATCTAATAGCAACGCAACAGTCATGGAATAGTCGATCGGTATGAGTTGCTCGATCATCAATCGCTCGACAGGAGCAGCAGACAGAAAGCAAATGCCAGCGATATCCACATCAGTAAGTTTATCGATTCATAGACTTACAAATCAACCTATAAAAAGAAGTGAACCAGCAGTATCAGGAAGCAAGAATAATATTCACAGTGGGTTTTCCTCTAAGCCATCACAAGTGCTCTGGTCAAGAGGAAGGGTAAAATTGAACTGTTTGTGACATTGACAACTCCTCCAAGCTCCCAGCAATGACTGAGGAAGGTAAATAACACATGCCATGTGTTAGCCAATGGATGATCTGTAATGAGGCCGAGGTGTTCGATGGCAGTACCCTTCCACCATTGTACTGCCTGCCCCCCTCATTTATGTCTCTCTGCTCTCCAAGTACTACTTGCTCTTCTCAGTTAGATTTGCGGTGACCGCAAGCATCATCCCACACAAGATTCCAACCTGCATCCTGACAAAGCCAGTCTTAATCAGTGCTTAATCTGCTAATACTGACTAAATGAGCAGACAAAAACCTCCGATCACAGCAGTCCATGAATTCCAGTGAGAGTCATATATGGTACTAGATAGATGGTCCTTCTGCTGTGGTCCATCACCGCCAGTGCCCCAAGAGATGACAAAAAATGGAGCAGCTGAATTACTTCAGATTTTTTTTCAGAATCAATGTTTTTGAACTTGGACTTTTCTATTAATTAACGTTCAGATTGGAAGGGACGATGAGAGTGCAATCTTGAATTGAGCCACTGCAAATGGTCCGTTCATTTTGTTGTGAAGAGAAGCACTATGCCCCTTATCCTATGATCTAACATGGATTCCTTCTCCTTTTTCTGTTCTCATGCAGCTACTACCTCTATGAGCACACCCCCATCTCGTCGTCGTCGTCGTCGTCATCATCAACAACATCTCGTTAAGTGAAAAAGGAAGCAACGGTAGCAATTGAGATGGAGATGAGTAGTCCACTGCAGTTCTTTCTCACCCTGTGCATGGCCGGAGCTTGCAGCTTGGCCTTCTACTTCTACTACAAGGCTTGGCTCCGACCGCAGGCCATCCGCCGGAGGCTGAGGCATCAGGGCGTGGAAGGGCCGCCTCCTTCGTTCCCGTTCGGGAACTCGCTCGAGATGAAGAGGCTTGTCGCGGAGGCCAAAGGAAGGAGAGGTCGAGGAGGGGAAGAAACTGCTGAAATCAAGCATGACTACACTCCTTTGGTATTTCCCTACTTCGAGCATTGGAGGAAAGTTTACGGTATGAAAACAATCAATTCACTACATGCTTTAATCTTTCAATCCTTTCTTCGCCTACAGAATATTACTTATATATGCACGCATTGAATTACTCCCAAGTTAAAGCATTTTTCGCGAAGAACAGAGCTTGAATGAACAATGATCCTTGAAAATCATGTAGCCAAGAATTGGAATGCAAGATCAAAAGTCTGAATTCATTGTCACTGTCTTTAGTACGTAGTTGATGATGTGGAGAGAGAGAGAGAGAAGGTGTGGGGATAAGAATTAATGCTACCTGCTCTTCCAGTTTAGAATCAAATTTGGATAGGTCTTACAATCGGCGAGAAAGGTATTTTGTTAGCGTCCCTTTTCAAACGTTTCTTCAGTGTGGACGAAAGAGCATGGGAGTTCAAAAGTAGGACCGCAGTTGATGGCTTGGCTCAGCTTCCATCTCCTTTATCTCTTCCCAGTTGAGCAGGAAAAGGAGAGGCGGTAGGAGGAGTTCTTTTTTGTAGAAAGTCGATGAGGAAGAAGAGGAGATTCGTGCGAATATATTGAAAAGGATATGTAGGTGACAGGGCATTAATTAACTCAAGAGAAAAAAAAAAGGATAATTGTTGTCAAATTGAATCACCATGCAGGTCCAGTGTTTTCATATTCAATGGGCAACGTTGTTGCATTACACGTGAGCCACCCTGATGTGGTGAAGGAGATCAGCCTCTGTTCTTCCTCGGATTTGGGGAAGGCCACTTACTTGAAGAAGACCCATGAGCCTCTGTTCGGCCAAGGCATTCTGAAATCCAACGGTGAGTCTTGGTCTCGCCAAAGAAAGATCATTGCTCCGGAGTTCTTCTCTGACAAAGTCAAGGTATAGCTGTAATTCTCAATCAACTCTTTCATGCATGATATCTTGACTGAGCGCTCCGATGCTGCATGCAGGGGATGGTGGAGTTGATGGTGGACTCCGCGATTCCATTGCTGAGGTCATGGCAAGAGAGAGTTGAGCTCGCAGGAGGAACTGCAGAAATAAATATCGACGAGGACTTGAGACGCTACTCTGCGGATGTGATCTCAAGAACATGTTTTGGGAGCAATTACGCGAGGGGGAAAGAGATTTTTCAGAAACTAAGAGCTCTGCAGAACGCCGTCGCAACACCCAATCTTTTTGCCGAAATCACTGTCTTAAGGTATTTTTGATCTTCAATTGATGTTATTCGGTTTCAAAATCGAAGGATCAATGCCAGATATCGTTAATCTGACAGATGCATACCGACGAAGAGAGCGCGGGAGGTACAGAGTCTGAACAGGGAGGTGAACGCTTTGATCTTGAGGGCAGTGAAGGAGGAGGAGGAGGACAGAGGAGGAGTGCCGCCGCGGAGGCCTACGCAGAGGAACCTTCTGCAGGCCATCCTTCGAAGTGCGAGTGAGAGCCTCGAGTGCTCCGATAGGTTCGTGGTGGACAACTGCAAGAATATATACTTCGCCGGTCATGAGACGACGGCGGTGGCTGCCAGTTGGTGCCTCATGCTGCTGGCGTTGCACCCTGAGTGGCAAGCTCGGGCGCGCGCCGAGGTGGTGGAGGTCTGCGGCGGCGGCCGCCGGTCGCTGGACGCGAATTCGCTGCAGAAGATAAAGATAGTAAGCATACCATATACGAGTGAATTTTAGTTTTTACACCCTGATCTTTATTTAATTATCTTTATACCATATACAATATTTATATAATATGAAGATAAAAATAAATATAATAGTAATACAATAATTATATAAATATCTAAATTTAATAATTATATCGACATTAATTAATTTAATTGAATCGCAGTTGACGATGGTCATCCAGGAGACGCTGAGGCTGTACCCTCCCGGCGCGTTCGTGGCCCGGGAGGCGCTGAGGGACGTTGACCTAGCCGGCGTTCGTGTCCCCGCCGGCGTCAACATCTACGTCCCTGTCTCCGTCCTCCACCACGGCGCCGCCACCTGGGGCCCCGAGCCCCACCGCTTCGACCCCGACCGCTTCGCCCGCGGCTCCTCCTCCACCACCACCACCAGCCGCCGCCTGCCGCACACCTACCTGCCCTTCGGCGCGGGGCCACGCACCTGCCTCGGCCAAAATTTCGCCATGGCCGAGCTCAAGGTCGTTCTCTCGCTTCTCCTTCTCCAATTTGCCTTCGACCTCTCGCCGGCGTATTGTCACTCGCCTTGCATGAGGCTGATCGTGGAGCCCGAGCACGGAGTGAAGCTGCTGGTCAAAAAAGCGCCCGTCGACTCCGGTTCTAATTAATTTGGAGCTCGATCGTCCATCTATCTCGGTCATTAATTATTGATTAACTTTATTAAACTATGTTTGAAATTATTAATCACATCAGTTTTAATATACTTTTATGAAGTGGGTTACGTTTAAGCTAAAGTAAAAACTGAACACAAACCATAACGCAACACAAAGAATGATGAACTTATCATCCATTTGCGAAACAAGTTTAATTTATTCCCAAATTCAACGTGTACATAATGTAGCATCAAAGAATATTACATGAAACAATCGACTCAAAAAAGAATTACATTAAGCAATTTGAAAGAGAAAAGTGAATTATAATTAATAGCATGCATCATTATCCATAGCAAGTATCATACAACTCATATCGTCCAAATCCAATCGCCGGCCGTAAGTTTTCAACTGCTTGCTCCCTCTTCCACATATATATATTTATGATCGCGCATGCATGCCCAGAGCAATTATTTGAATAACGTCTCGATTAGATCACGTACGGCGATGGCATGGGCAATCCGACTACATCACCGCAGAGCAACGTGTTCTCCGGCATGTTGTACTCATCCCTCAGCGACCTCACCGGAGACAGCACGCTCACGTAGAGCTGCTGCCCGAGGTAGTGCCTCTCCCACATCTCCGACCGCAGGTTCCACATCCCGGCGTTGTCGAACGTCAGCGCGATCGCCGTCCATGACCTCGGGTACACCTGAATCGTGTGCCGGCTCACCGTGTCCAGAAGGTTGTACGTGCTCCGGCTCGCCGGCTTCCACTTCCCGTGTCCCATTCTGCCGAGCACCAAAGGAAGGGAACAGAGTTAGAGGAGAATAGCAATTCGCAGAGATTGATTGTTCGATTTATTGTATGATCAATTTTAATTACCCGAGGGGGAAGAAGGAGTAGCCATCCAAATGGTAGCACTGAATGCTCCTCTCCGGATTCTGGAGGATGATCTCAATGTAGTCTCTGAAGGTGGCATTAATGACGTTGGGCGCGACCTTGATGGAGTTAATCGCTTCCGGCGCCGGGTCGTCGGAGATGATGTTGTACTGGAACACCTTATCGGCGATTCCGAAATACTCGGCGAGCTTGAGAGGAGTGGTGGGGTCGTCATGCGACACGCCGTTAATCGCGTAGCGGCGCTTGCCGTCGACGAGCTCGACGGCGCTGAGGAGCTTGATGGTGCGCGTGATGTTGATGCCGCCGTAGTGGTAAGAGCCCTGGGGGTTGGGGCGGGCAGCGCTGGCCGTGAGGTTCCACCGGAAGGAGCGCCACTGATTGAGGGACCAGGCCCAGCCGACGGGGGCCGGAGGGATGTCCGACGACGGCGGGGTGGTGGATCCGGCGTAACGGATGATGCCGGTGGCATTGCGGGAGTACTTGGTGAAGCGGGCGGAGGTGACCATGTAGTAGTCGCGGGGGGTCTTGTCGGCGGTGACGAGAACAGAGAGGCATTGGCCGACGTGAATGTCGAGCGAATCGTAGTCGTTCTGCACCGTGTGCGACCCGTCCATCTCCACCAGCTTCATAACGTGGCTCTGAATCCGGAAGTTGAGAGCCAGCTTGAGCCCCACGTTGCAGATGCGGTACCGGTACGTCTGACCGGCCTCCATGGTGAACATCGGCTGGTCGTCCTTGCCGGAGGCGTCCTTGCCGGTCTTCCCGTTGATGAGGAGGCCGTTGGGGTTGCCGATGTTCTGGCCGGCGTCGAGGGTGGAGGCCATCACCTTGTGGCTCTTGGTGTACCAGTCGCCGATGAGGACGGTGTAGTCATCGGCAGGGGGGTCAAAGGGGACGGGGATGAGGAGGCGGCTGTTGACACGGAGGCCGCCGAAGCCGCCGACGGCCCGGTGCATGCCGGTGGAGGGGAAATAGAAGTAACTCCCGATTTGATCCTTCACTTGAAAATGATACGTGAAGTTCTTACCGGGAGGGATGGGGCAGTTGGTTCCCGGCATGCCATCTTGCCATGAATTCTTCCTCTGCTGGATGCCATTCCTGCTCCAATCACACAAATCAACAACTAATCAATACAAACAAAAATCAATTTCGACAGAAAAACATCTAAGCGATTCAGAAAATGAACCATGTGAAGAGGATGGGCTCGTCGATGTTATTGAAGACGTTGATGACGACGTTGTTATTGGTGGTGGAGTTGATGTTGGGGCCGGGGAACTGATCGTTGATGAGGATGACTTGTTGGGGGACGCCGAGAGGAGACAGCGTGCCATAGCTGACCTTCCAGGTGAAGAAGAGATAAGGATCCTCAGCGAGCACCGCCGGCGAGATGAAGGCGAGAAGACAAATGCACGCAAGCAGCTGAGCGGTCGCCGACGGCGACGGCTTCTTCATGGCTAAGATTTGCTCCATTGTTCTCTGTTCGTCGCTGGTGTTGCGTTGGAATGGAACGACAAGGAAGGAGAATGCGATGTCTGTTTATAGATGAAGCCAAGGGAGCTCCCGTTCGCTCGTTTCTCCGGCCTTCGCGTTCTACCTCCATTAAAGTATTGTCAAATATAGAAATATCCATCGAAGGTGCTGTTCTATATTTGATTTTTAGGAGAATTTCATGTTGGGATAGAATTAAAATTTTATATTAAAAATATATAAAATTACGATGATTTATAAGATATCTTTATTGAGAATTTACTCCTGCGCGTGAAGGCTGCTGCTGGACTGAGAGGTTTGGGATCACGTTTTTTTTTAATTCAATCGGGTCAAAGACACGTCGACTACTTGGGATTAATTTTGATATATAATTTGTAGTAAAACGGATTACCTCGTATCATTAATGGATAATGATTAGATTTAGTAGTATATCTAGTCATTTCGATAAGATCCTATGGTATCAATGGTCAAAAATAGGAGGACTATTTTATCGTCACCTGCCAGATTTCCACCCACCTCTCGCCCAGTCTTGCTTCTTACAGCTAACTTCCCGTTGAAGCTTGGTGTGCTTGCGGGTCGAGAACACACGTACACCAATCTTTTAGTCCCGCCGAGGCCGATTGTGCACGTGCTGGCGCTGTTAACGACCACGTGGCTACTGTCGCGAGATCCGTATCAGGTTGTAGTCGAGATGAACGGTCAGAATCCATCAACGGAACGGCCGTTAGTTTGGCGTCGAACCAGTGTGCTATTTTTAGCGGAGCGTGCTGAAGAAGCGGTTTTATGTCTCCCCGTCCCCCCACGTTTTTTCTCTCCCTTATCCATTCCTTCCGGATTAAGCTTCGTACCCTCTCTCGATCTGGTGTCGTTTTGCGGATTGACAGTGGTTTGATCTCGACGGAGAAGCGGGAAAGGATCGATCTTTGGTGCCATGGCGGCGGCGGCAGCTTCTTCAGTTCAAAGGGACCTCCTTTCGCCTTGCGGGATCCGCTCTTCCCGACCTTCGCCTGCGGTCTTGAGTCGATCTTCGTCTGTTAAGTTTGAGCCTTGGTCGTCTTCTAGGGATAACGTGTTCCGTGGAGGGAAGCTGGTCGTTGGCTCGCCGAGAGGGATGCCCTCGAAAGGCCACCTCGCTTCTGGCTCTACACAGGTTAACGAATCCGGCCAAATCTTCATTTATGTGCTTTTTCTTGCATAAAGTTATCATCTTTGTCGGTGTTATAGAAGATTCTTCTTGTGTTTCCCTTTGCTTTGATAAATCGCCCTTTTTGCTAAAATAAAAGAGGGGTCTTTTTTTTTCCCTTGGATCGCAGATGGGTCTTTCTTTCAAGAAGGCAATCAAATGGTGGGAAAAGGGTCTCCTACCCAACATGAAGGAGATCGAGTCTGCGGAGGATCTCGCTACCTCTTTATTGAACGCCGGCGACCAGCTTGTTGTGGTGGATTTCTTCTCTCCTGGTTGTGGAGGCTGTAGAGCCCTCCATCCCAAGGTATTACATCGCTCATCAGAAGAAATTTCCATTTTTTTGTCTCTCTACGAGAGTCTAGATATCATTTTCTCATTATGCATCTTGTTTGCTTGCAGATTTGTCAGATCGCTGGGTTGAATCCAGATGTTTCATTCCTCCAAATAAACTACGAGCAACACGAGTCCATGTGTTACAGCTTGCATGTCCATGTCCTTCCTTTCTTTAGATTTTATCGAGGAGCGCAGGGGCGCCTATGTAGCTTCAGCTGCACGAATGCAACTGTAAGATCCTTATCAAGGAAATTCTTAGCATCGAGACATACATTTACTTCCTCTTCATTTGTTTGATAAGTACTGGCTTAAAACAGATTAAGAAGTTCAAAGATGCTTTGGCCAAGCACATCACAGACAGGTGTAGCCTTGGGCCAGCCAGGGGACTGGAGAAGGAGGAGCTCTTGGCCTTGGCTGCAAACAAAGATCTCTCCTTTGACTACCCAAGCAATCCTGTTCCTTTCCCCGATGAGGTTGCAGAGAGAACTACATCAACTCTCCCTATGCCTGTGTTCACTCAGGATGCTGACAACAAGGCTTTGGCTGTGGCTGGAAGATAAACACTAGCAGTGTGTCTATCTCATGGTCCATTCCACTTTGCTTGTAAATAGATGTCCTTACAATGAGATGTTTGTGCAGGCTGTGTTTTTTAGTTTCAGAAGCCTGCTGGCTTGTGTGTTGAATATGTCGGTGCTGAGCAGTCTTTAAGTTGGATATTGCTCCTCTATTGACAGCTCTTCTGATCTTCTACGTATTGGAATTGTGATATACGTATATGGGTCTGCTATCTTTCTTCAAAAAGTTGTAATAGTTTGTTGAGGCTGCTTATTTTAGTGTTCGATGACTTCATCTGAAGTAGTGTTGGATAGAATGTTGTCATGGTTTATCTCTGGTTGTAGGTGAACAAAGTGGAAGCGTGCATAAGATTAGATAATTGATTGAGGAACTTATCATAAAAATAAGAAATTTGGGTGAGTGATCAGAAATGGTAGTAAATTTTCAAACTAATAGTTTGTAAGCTCATCTACTGTGATATATTACAGGGTTGCACTTACAAAACCTATATGATATAATTTGGAGCTGTATTTACAAAAGCTATATGCTACAGTCAATTATAATTTTTCGATATATTTCTTCGTAGATGATGGACTGACTAAGTGAGGCCATTGGATGGTAGAATTTTCAACGAAGTAGAATATATACTTCTTGCCCCAATAGAATATATATATACTTTTAGAAGACCTAAATATTACAATTTCAGAAGTGTCATGATTTGTCCTCTTCCGATTTGCTTCTTGACGATTTGGGAAAGAAAAAGTGGAATCCTATTTCATTCATTTTGTTGGAAGAGAAAAATTATAGTCAGGACAACAAATCGAAGCTCTTTTTATTTTGTAGTTAGTCAGTTAATGTTTACAGAGCAATTTCCCTAGTCAGAGAACAGCCTCTCAGAAATATCTTGCATTAAAGGTTTTTCACTGCAGAACAGATTCAATAATTTGGAACGATGGACTCAATATTATTGTTTTTATATTCATAGAAATTTGTAAGACAAGTCCTCCAAAACAGCCGATACCATACAGAAACACAAGTAAAATTCCCTTTAGAAGCATATAATTTAAAAATGCACAACTTTCAGTTGTGCAGCTATGAATTATTTCTGCATTTATGAATTCAATCACCAGCTAAGGTGACTCACCAGCGATGCAGGTGATAAACTATGTCCAAACAATAAAAATTACAGACAAATACATTTTTTCTCGTTTACTTACAACAGAATTCTTGAACGAACTTAGAGATTTCAAAAAGTCTAGTTCTTGTATCTGCTAAATTAGAAGTAGCTGATGCATATTCTTTCTATTGTCAGCTTCTGGATCCTGATTTCTTGCTTGCAATCTAAAGCAATGCTAAGTCCTCTCCGTACAATGACTCATTCGTGCATCACACTTGCAATGAGAAAGGTTGCCACAGAATTTATGGTTCTAGACTCTTCATGTGGTTTCCTGAAAGGATTGTGACCGAGAGAGTGCAGCAGGATTTGCATGTAATACCTGCTCAGCGTCCAATTTATGAACCTTGTTTCCGGCCTTGGATGGGAAGATTCTACCGATCTCAGGTTTGATGCCGAGGGTGGCCCATATTGAACTCTTTGCAGCCTCCTTTGGATCATCTACCCTGAGAGTCTTAGGAACCCATAAAGACTTCTCCATCTTCTCTTCAGTCTGCAAAGAAAAGTCTCTAGAATGCTTGCCCAATGTGGGAGAGCCATTTCCAGAACAACCACTGTTGCTTGTAGAGGATGATGGAGATGCGCAACCATTCAACCCAACCATCGGTATATTCCATGTTCCATGGGGCCAAGTGGTGAAGCCCCAAAATGGAGCAGGCATGAAAGAGTAAGGGACTGTTCCTGCACAATTTGGAGAAGCTTCCATCTTTGTGCTAGGATTCCATTGAATTGAGGTTGAATTGGCATTCCCCGATGTGCAAGGATTTTCTGTTGAACTACTAGCTTCCATAGAAGCAACACCGTTCCATGCAGGATTCCATGAGTATGCCCAGGGAGCTGCAGGATAGCACTGCAAATAAGGCAGCGGAATAAACCCATTACAGCAAACTTGTGTTCCACTCTGATTCGTATATGCTGCACTTCTACCACATCCATTTTCATTGACATTAGCAGTTGTAGCCGAAGATGCACAGGAGGGTTCTTCCCTGTCTTCTCTATGTATGGTAGATCCAGGCTCAGAATATGGAACTTGCTCTCTGATATTCAGCACAGATGCCATGGATTCACAAAGAGGAACTTCTTGTCCAAATTTAAGGATTGTCCCATTTTGTATCAGTGGTCGTGGAGGTGCAGAAGGCAAGCATGGGATAACTCGATGATGAGTCAAATTATGAGTTTCTAACTGACCAGATTGCAATCCATTGGAAGGGATCACTAGGTTGCGACATTGTGAGGCAGAATGCTTACTCTTGCGCCTGCCAGCACCCACAGGGACATTTCTCATTGTTCCACCAGCAGTCCAATATCTTTGACAGTTCTTGCAGAAGTGTCTAGGTTGGTTGACATTGTAGTTGTTGTAATAACAGAATTTGGTCTCCATACTATTGCAACGAGGACACGGTAGAATTTTGTCAGGTTTCTTGAGGACCTTTTGTGTTTCAAGGCAATCAGAACCAGTACTGGAGTCTTCAGATTTAGCACTTGATGTTTCTTTTTCATCTGCAGTGGATGGTTTCTTCCTATCTTCATTGCGATCAGTCAAACTAGTACCTTCTTCCTCTTCACTAGGTGCCACAGGTGAAGAATTGCTGATTTCCATATTTGTTGAGTATTTAGATGTATCCTGAAACGTGAAATCAAAAAGAGATATTTATTACTAATCGAAGTCATGCAGAACAGGTTTGTTAGCAAAGTTCCGTCTGTATCAGATACTGAAGCTACAACGGCATAAAACAGTCAAACAAAACTTTGCCAATCCAACCAACAACACCAATATAGGTGTTATGACTGAGTTCTCACTCACAAGAAACATCCAACCTTAGGTTCATTGGTGATGATCAACGATCTCCTCTGGTATGACTTGGGATCGGCAAGAGGGCAGTTGTCCGAAATGATTAGTCAGTTGACTAGTGTCATTGTTATTGGACTCTTCATTTGACACCTTCATATTAATGGGAGATGTAAAAATATCTAGAAATAACCATGTCCGACACTTAGATCAACACCCATTTTGCATAATTGTGTCCAAATTTAAGCAATATAGGACAGTGTGCCATTTCTTCACCATCCTATTGATCAATGTAAAATTTCACTTCGTTTACAAACACAAACAAAAGAACAAAAACTGGCAGTTGGGACAAGTTCCCTTGAGACAATCTAATCTGTTATATGTTTCCATCTTGTGAGTAAAATTTGGCATTCCTAGAATCCATCATTCAAGAAAGAGCAAATGCATCTAATGAAATTTTTTATTACAATTGACACCACTCGTTTAGTGTTTGTTTGAGACATCAATCAACAAAAGACTTCAATATTAGTTAGCAGTTGAAGCCTCCATAATTTCTAGGCTCAGCCTTAGGTTATTCCCCTGTCCATGGCTAACTTGCAAAAGGATTTAGTAGAGATTCACAAGAAGGAATCCATCTAAAATAGAATCTATCCACATTGTTGCTATTGAAAGTCAGCTCTCTTTGCTACTAGCAAAGTCCACATCATTGCTTCTTGCCAATCAATACCTCATTCTATTTGTTAGATGAATAAAAGTATTCATTTTCCTTTTCCCTGACATATGTATTTGAAAGTGAGAATTAATAATTAGCATACCTTTGTTAAATGCACACATCTCTTACTTCTGTGTTCCACCCGTGCACATGCACGCATGAATGCTATGCGTAAATGTTATACATGCTTAAACAACATTCTTGTAAGTATGGTACCAACTTAAAGTAGCACATTACTTGTTTTCTTCTTTTGAGAAGATGGATGAAAACCCATTGATTAATAATTTATATTGATAGATGAAAACGGAATATGAATCCAATACCTACTCAACAATTTGATCCTTACCAATTGTGCAAGGTAGCATCTTTATTGAATGTTATTTGTTTGGTAACCATCAACAAGTCATGTACAAGGCTATAAACCATCTCCCAGGGCATGAAAGATGATCTCTGAACTTCCAATCAAATTATAAGAGACGATACCAAACAATAATCAATAATGGCGAGGAATCTCCACAATAAAGATTTTCCAACAACTGTTACAAACATCTATGAAGCGATATGCAGCTCTGGAGATTCCATACACCTCTTTGTTGAATAACCAATAAGATGCAAGGCAATAAAACTTGTACTTAAAGAATGAGCAACTATACATGCAAATTGCAAAAACCAGCTTCACTGTATTCCCATGTGACCTGTCCTCAAATCCTTAGACCAAACAAACTGAATGTAAACACAAAAACCAAAATCCGTCTAATTATAAGCTTTGACTTAAATTTTCCTCAACTCCTTTTGGGATTACTAATTAATGCAAGAGGTTGATTGAGAAAAGAAAGTTAACAAAATCACCTGTCTTTAGCTCCTATATATAGTATGAACTTATTGATCATTTTTTCCCTGATTTATCATGTTCCTAACTGATTCCCCATTTCGGGTAAACCTCGAAGCTAGCAGATACAAGCAATCAACATAACCTCAGACTCAGATGTTTCCTTGCATAGAATACACAGGAAATAATGTCCAATGATTCATTCAGTAAAAGATGCCAAGAGATTTCAAAGTCATACATGGAAGCTATAAAGTTTATCTGAATACTACCATTTGCATTATCAGCACCAGAAAGAAACATAATACTCAAGTAATATGCTCCTAAAAATAGAAATAATTGACAAGACAGCTCACAATTAAGTAGGCTACTGGCTGGATGAGATTTTCCAAAAAGTCTAACAAACTAGAATATGTTGGATAAGGTCTATGACATGAAAATCAATTTGCATATAGTGGGAAGAAAACACTTTGTGCTCATGCAGAACTTAAAGAACATGATCAGTAGTAGTGAAGAAATTAATGTTCTATATCTTGGCTAAAAAAAAAATTTAAGCCTAGGAACAGTACTTATAATCCTTCTAGTAAACACTTTTTAAAAGAGAACGAAAAGTTGTTCTAGTCTTTTAATTAAGTTATTCAGCTACAGGCTTGCACAAGCTTTTAATGCAAGTGCAACACCATAATGAGTATGTAACTCAAATAAATTGGTTAATTACTAAATGCACCTGAAATTACACCCAACCCCAAGGAACGATCAATGGTTATTCCAAAAGGACTGTCAAATTTTCATTAGCTTTGCTAGAGCAAAAGGGAACAGAGTATTAAGTGAAGACAGAGAGTAGAAAAATAACTCGATCCGTATATGAAATCAAGATGAAGAGAAGCATAACAAAAAGCTGGATCGATCTAATCTTGTGATAACAAAACTCAAGGTGTTCCTTCCTAGATAAACATCACTGAAAGGTCACAGTGTTCTGAGAAAAGAGAATCAAGGAGGAAACGCTACCATCTAGGAAAATTCCAGAAAGATTTTTATGAATCTAAAATCAATTCCGGATAGCTATCCCACTCAAAATCAATCGACATAACTCATAAGAACGTGATGAAAGGCCAGCCATCCTAGCATGCTTCATTAAATAGAAGCGAGGAAAACGAAGAATCAAAACTAAAACCCAAATCTTTTTCCCACAAATCACCACTGCCGACAACAAAAGCCCAGAACCGAGCAACGTTACCCGACGTCAAACTAACAATACTTAAAGCCAAATGACTAAGAAAAACAGGAAAAAGAAGCAGTTTTTTTGAACGAATCCTTAAATAAAGAAGGGACGGATCGAGAAAAAGAGACTGATTGAATTGATTCTCCACTCACCTTCTGTCCCTGGGCCGGAGAGGCGGCCGAATCCGCCTCCGCCACTACCTCCTTAACCTCGCCCTCCTCCGGCGGTCCCTCCGCCACCGCCGAGTCCGAAGCCACCACAGGGATGGTGGTTCCGAAGAGCTTAATAGCAGGGTCCTTGCCTTCCTCCATCTCCTCCGCGCCGCCCGATCGCCGCTCCCAGGACTTCCGAGAGGGAATCAAATCGACGCGAGGGGAAACAAAAAGGGAGCAAAAAGATTAGAATTATTATTATTTTTCTTTCACCCACACTGTGACCGGATGTCGCCGGTGACCGAGTGCCACGTTTGCGTCCGAGTCGGCAGGGAGAGGAAATCTCGGCCACGAAATCTCGTGGCTGGCGATCCAATGGGCGACGTCATCCTCGCTATTCAAATGGGGCAACGAAAAGAACACGAAAAGGATTCCCGACCGGCAACACCGCTCGGCATGGCCAAACTTTCGACCGGCTCGCCACGTGTTCGTTTCTTTGCCCCCGTCCACACCGGATCCAGCCGCAGATAGATCTCCTCCCCCCTGCGTCACCGCCACCTGTCAGTGAGCGAGAAGGATAGCGTCAATAAAGGTCGGAGAAAGTAAAGGATAAGACGATGACTTTTTTATTTCCTTTTTTGGCGTATTTACCAAAACACGCTTTAATTAATATTTTACTAAATTACTTCCCTTTTCTTTTACTAAATCACGCTCTAATCTTATTTTCATTTCAAAATTACTTTGGAAAAAATGAATAAAATATATTACAAAATTCATCTACCAACAGTCACAAAATATTTATTTTAAATATTTTAAATCCAATTTTAGCCTGCAAAATGAACCAACAGCATATTTCAAAGTATTTTTTTTACTCCTAAGGATTGATTGGAAATGCATTTGATTTTTTTAATTGTATATAAATTTATTATTTTAACCATTTAAACTGATATTAAGTCAATTCATAAAATAATAAATAATTATAATTATAAAATTATCAACTTATTATATTATTTTTCAGCCACAAATATGATACTGAATATGAATGAATGAAATGGATGTCAACCACAATCTGAGAAAAATCTGAAAACTATCAATTTGTGGCCTGTTTGCTTTCTGCTTTGCTTCTCATGATTTGTTTCCTTCTTTCTGCATATTGAAATCTGATAGGCAAACATCATTAATCTTCAGATTGGTTAAATTTAGAGATCCATTAATTTACACTAAATAAAAACTTCATTCTTCAGGAATATTTTGCAAACAGAGAACGTATTTTCAAAGGATTTTAATAACGATCAAAACTATCAATATCTTTGGCAAAAAATATTTGTGAGACAACATGTATAATAACAGTTCTTAAAAGAGATAGAACATGGGGTCATAAATGAATTTTGGGACAAGAAGTCAGAGTTGAGTTGGAAATGAGGAAGCACTTAATTCCTTTATCCTCGAGCTTAATTAGATGGTGACTCAAGAGTGATTGATTCCTTTTTAGATTTGACTTTGGTGTGTAAAGCTTAAGGCCATAAATCCTTCTAGATTATGTGGATTGTGGGGTGGCACACAAAGTTCAATTCAATTATTTGCCCTTCTGGTTTCCCCTAATTTAGGCCATCAAAAGGAAATCTTGAAAATAGGGTTTAGGGTTTTTCTTTTCTAAACGCATAAGAATAAGTCCAAAACTTCGAATGCTTGAAGTTGAACACATCTTGAAAATAAGTTGCCTGATTGTGCAACGTAGCAAGGAGCCTTCAGACAAAAAATTGAGCCATGTGTTAGTCCATGATATGGCAACGAATGAAAATGATATTTTCTTTCAGCAGTGAGATGCAATGCTTATGAACTGTTTCCTTTAGTTCTTCACACACACACAAAAAAAAGGCAATCATCAGCCTAATTAGTTCTTTTAGCCATCCACTTCCTGATTTTCTTTTATTTTAAACCAAGTTTGCTACCAAGTCAAAAAGGCAGACAAGTAGAGTAGCCAAGAATCTCCATATCCCACTTCCAACTTGTCTAATTTTGACTCTGAGCTAATTTTGTTGCCTTTCTGTTCTCCAAATTCCTGAACTTTGCTGGTGGTAGTAGCTCTCACTCCATTGCAGCACTTTCAGTGGATGCTTGCATGCTGATGGTCCATTTTCTCATATATTTTCACCAATCGAATGACAAAAACAATAGAAATATCTCATTGGATCTCTGCAGAATCTACACGTTTTTATATTTAATGCTTTCCCGAAGCAAGTTGCTCGCCAGATTCTCATCCACAAAGCTAGTTCAACTCTTTTTTTTTAAAGAGTAGATTTAATGATCCACCAATGGAGGACTAATGTATCGGAGGAGTAGTGCTCCTGCCTGCTTTGGCACTGCATGCACCACTTGGAGCACACCGTTCTTTTCATTGTTGCTGGCCGACTATCCATCCATGATACAATGTTCAGCTTCCTTCCTCTGCTTTTGATCCGTTTTGCTGCACCATTGAACCATCCACAGGTTGCCAACCATTTGGCAATGTTTAAGATAATTGTGCCAAGCAAAAAAAATCTTCCTGCTCTTGTCGTCTTCTAGTGCTCGCAGAGATGACTCGGCGTTGTTTCTACATTCTTCCAAGACATTTCAGCTTATGAACAAAAGACAACGTTGACTGCAAGATGTGACTCCTGTCTATTTTTTGCTGTATATAAACACAGACCATGCATCAGTGTCGTCCTTCTCCACAGGCAAACCAGCTCCCGCAGATGGATTACAACATGAAGCTTCTACTGAATCGATTCTGCCTGTTTCTGCTACTCTCATATCACCTCCTCTCTCTGAATGCAGCAGTTCCTCTCTCAAGTGAGCAACGCTTTCACGTTTTTCTTCTTTTTCCAAGTTTTGATCCTTTATCCGGTTGTTGCAGGAAGCCTCGCATTGAGAAACCAAGATGAAGCAGCAGTGGTGGTTTCAGAACGGACTCTGGCAAGGATGGAGATTGAGGTCAACGACTACCCAGGTTCTGGGGCAAACAGCCGCCATGATCCCAGGAACCCTGGAAAACCTTAAATTTAACATTCTTAAATATCCTTTTGATTTTGCAGTGTATATCCTTTTGAATGTAACACCAGCCTTGTAACTTGTAAGAGTCATGCAAGATTAATCCTGCAATGCTCAAGTATTACCTTCTTATCTCAGTCTGTATGGTCGATCATTTTCTCTTGAAATAATCCTCATATCCTCTAAAGCCTTATCGATCTTCGAGTGCTCGGCGTGTAGAAAACTGATCTTCGAGAACAAATGAAATCAGAAAATTTTTTCTACCCACAGTCTTTGCTGAGGTAATTGTCCAAGTTCTAATCGTACAAAATCTCGTTAAAGACATGATTACAAATGATATATTTCTAACGTAAAAAACTGTTCTTTATTCTGATGCTTGGAAGAGGAATGTTCATGGCACTCTGTCGTTCTTGCTGGAGCAAAATCAGAGAATAAGAGGAAGAGCATTGTAATTTGTTCTATGCAGAGAATATCAATCAGACAGTACTGTTAAAATTTCTCTAGTGATTCGTTTATATGTTGATCAAAAGTAGATTTATTTGCAATAAATAAACGATGATAATTAACAATAAATCATTTACTGCAAATAAATGGTAAAAACTAAAAGTGAACTTATGGTAGAAGGGCACTCCCAGATGGTGATGGAATAAGATCTTGAGGCAAGCTTAAAGTGAAAAATAGCTGCAAAAGTTTAGATCTCAAGGAAATTGCTGGGTTGAAACTTGTTAGTGCACGTCTATTTCATAGCCCATACTCGTATCCACGTCATGATTTGAGACCCCCATTTTGCACAGATGAATCAATAGGTCCAGGACAACAGAACATGATTAATACTGAAGCACCAATAATTGATAAATCTGTAAAAGTACAGTTGAGGGAGAGTAGCAGATGTAGAGTTGACACCAGATATTTATGAAATTGTGTATTCAAACAGAAGCAGCACGAAATGAGGAATGACATGGAACTATGTATTCAAGCATGGAATATATATATAGCTGATCGATTGAAAGTATCAATAAGCACTTAGCAGTAAGCACAGCAAATACAAACACTATTAGCTATAGTCCTAACAGAATCTTAAGGAATGATTCATCAAGGAGCATACTCAGCAACCTAGTATTTTGTTCAGCATATTACAAGGAAAAGCAATGCATACATCTAACTACAGGCAGACCACCATAAGCAAAATTGAAAGGTCCTTCATATTCGGCTTCGGCGGAGATGATCATTTTCCCTACCATTTCTCTCAAGAGAACCAATTGAATCCACCTTGCTTTTGCATGGAAGCCTCCATGCCCCCATGCATAGCACCTGCAGAGTAATTGATTCCAGGGAACTGCACCATGTTTTCCTCCATGTACTGAGATTGCTCCACCAAGCCACCAACTTCTTCAAATAGTTCCACACCAATTCCCGGGCCCTGTTCAAATAAGTTGTATTCCATCTGATGTTGAGGACGAAGATCATTCGAGCCTTTGCACATAGTCAAACCTCCCAAGTTCAAGTTCTTGTTACCAGTAACATTGTTTTCATATAAGTTCATTAACTCATCAATTGTTTTTTGCCCATCGGAAGGAATGCCCAAGTCAGAAAGGTTGATTGGATTCTGACATGATCCAATTGATGAAGGATTTGGCTGGGTAATTGCTGGCAAAGAAAATACTGGAAACTTGTTCTCTGTTGCCTGAATGCTGTTGTTCGTCATTCCAATACCTGGAGGAAGAGTGTTTTGATACTTGCAGAAGTATTGGTGACTGTTTCTAGCTTTCCTATCGAGAAATCCATTGCGAACATCACCATGTGGGCATACCACATTTTCACAAGTATAGATCCTGTGGTTTATATTGAGTTCAGGCTCCACAGAAGTTCTCTTCTGAAATAATTGTGTTTCAGTTTCTTCCTTCATCGGACCAGATTTAACAATCTTTGCATTACCTGTACTAACTCCTAGTTTGAAAGAGTTACTCTCCATGACCAACTTATATTCCAAATCGTTGCTTTTGCCTTCTTCGATGCCTTCCACATCATACTCACTGCTGTTGGAGTTGAAAGAGAATGCCCCAGTAGTACCGGCCCTTGCGGATGGGGGTGCGTGTGCATCTGGATGCAACTTCATATACGTTTCCTCTTCCTTCTTAAGGACTGCAAGCCATGTTGCACTCTCCTTGGCAGTCATCTTGTCTTGCAGGCATTTGGACTGCCTAACAAGCCTACGGATCTTCTCAATATCAGGCGACATGTGCTTGATCACCATTGTCAAGACACTGACCTTCCAAGCCTTTTTAAGATCATGTGGCTTCTTGTAAGGAGGTGGCCCTTGTTCATTTGGGATGCCTAACTGACCCCACCACTCCTCCCTCCCAGTAGGCCACCATGGCGGTGGGATTCCTTTCTCAAGAGGAAACCGTCGCTGTGGTGGGTCACAGTGCTGCATCAGAGCCGACAGGAGAGAACCCAATGTCGTGTCTTGAAGTTCCTGCAATGAATGAGAGCTGGCAGCTCCAGAGTTGAAATCACTGCTGGATGCAGGGATGCCATTCTCAACCTGATATTTGTCTATGGCAGCTGGTCCATTCCGATCAAACCTGACCTTTTCTTTCCACCAACCCCTAAGATTATCAGAAGCACCACTGACAGGCTTGCCTTTCTCAGGAATTATACCATAGACAAAGCCCTGAGCCTTGCATATCTCCATCATTTTCAGCATGTACCTGAGAATTCCATCCTGTGCCCGAGACATCTTCTTCCGACGGGTCTGCTCTAGGGATTGAAATTGCTTAGCCGCATCACCGAGATCCTTGGTTTTGCTCTGTTGTTGCTCCTTTAAGCGCTTTAATCGCATACGGTCCCTCCACATACGCCGTTCAAGTTCTTCTATGTCGATATCCTCATCACTCTCTTCATCACCAGCCTCAGCAAATTTTTCAGGTGGTATGTCAACAAGGTCACCTTCTCCCATCATGCATTCAACAGTTGAAGGCTGAAGGAAACTACTGTAATTGATACTCCTCTCATTATAGGAGGGAAAAATTTGTGCATAATTTGAGCCACAAGGATATACCATGTCTTCAACTAATAATCCCCCCATAACTACAAGATGCAAAGATAGAAGGCTTATATACTAGTGTCGAGCATTTGTTGTTTCAACCTGTAGTGAAAAAAGAAGCTTGAGAATATATCACGTTGTGTCTAAAGAGTCATGATTCCTTTAAATCAAGGGAATCTAAATGCAGAAGGACTATCAGTGAAACAAGATTATAAACACTCCTAAGCAATTCATGCATATATTTTATCCAAATTATCTAATTCAAAAAAGTAAAATCTAATAAAATAACAGATACAAAATATTTAAAAGCATATGAGCAAAAAGTTGCATTTAGTAACCGACAACAAAGAATGAAGTGTTCGTTAACAAAGGGGAAGTGCATAGCAAGAAGATATAAACTTGTGATGAAGCAGACATCTTTTCATATGTATGACTATGAGGGAAATAGTGTTTACTTTCTAAGTTGCAGGTTGCAGATTGCAGAATGTATTTAGGAGATAACATTGACTTAACATGGATAAAACCATATAATGTTCATAAGCAGTTTATAAGGAGATAACACTTTGAAGCAGGGAACTTTAAATCAGACAAACATGTTTGCCTAGAACAGGTGAACTTTAACCACAAACTCTGTGAACTTAACCCCTATGTTGTAGTAAAATTCATGAGTGATTTTAAATGTTTCAACAATTCATATTTTCATTCCATTTCAGATGGAATAACTTCAAGGATTCTGGAACCTTTTGGTTCACTTATAGGTAGAATACCGGCAATCGAAAACTTTGCAAAACCATAATCAAGAGAAAACAGTTTCAAAAAGATTCACAAAGTACTTTAATAGGTCTGTCATGTTTGCTGGAACAGCTTACTGAGCATATCATATAGAGATGTTAACTGTGAAAGCTGTATCAAGGCCCTAAAAGAAGCTAATATCCAAAAAGCTACTTAGTTAATAGAAATAGCCGATCATCCAGAACAATGTTGATATGAATAGTTTTCCAAAACATATGATCTTAGAGAACAGCTATGCAATTATTTAACACCAAAGGGCAGAGCCGCAGACAACCACTTTGACTAAATGTCCAGCCAAAATTAATCAAGACATACAAAAAGATAATACAAGCACATGCAGATCGAAGAATAATGTTCTTTTATCAACTAGAACAATATATGAAGTAGTTCCTTTCCAGATCTACAGAAGCAACAGATCCATCTCAATAACAGAAAAGTAGTAATGAAGACATGGAAGACCATACAAGCTTAACAAAAACTAAATTATCCAAATCTAAATCTTAAAGAGGCAACACTTGATTGCTCTCTTAGATGAATCAAATGGAAGCACCAGATATATTCTTATTGCTCAATATGGCAGCTCGAACATATAAATCTCCAGCAAACAAAGAAAGCATTAATTTGACCAAAAAAGGAAGCATCAATAATTTTTTTGGCTAAAAAAAGCATTGATAATTTCGACTTAACACGATATGAAGTCGACTAAAGAAAGAAACACACCCCAAACTTTCCCAGGTTGGTAGCAACTTACTGACCAGATCTTAATTAAGTCTTTCGATCAGAAAACAACTAGGATTCATTCGAATAGAACTAAAATTGTAAGCTCCAGATCTTAATTAGGGCAAGTGCCCAGAGGAAATGAGAAGATCCGGACGAAAATTGCCTTCGTCAACTTCATTAATTACCTCGCTAAAAGGGGGCCACATGTTCTACTCAAACTGAAACACACGGCATCACGAGTAAGAAATGCTTAAAACAAAGTATGTCAACGCGGATTCTTCCCTGCAACAGTAGTCGAACCAAACCCCCAGAAAAAAAAAATCCAATCTTTATTCCTTACAGGCAATAATATGAACCAACTACAAGGAATAGTTCCATAATATCCAAGAAATTATCGGCGGCAAATCGAATCTGATCTGTTTCTAAGATCGAGCAGAACAACAACGACGAAAAGGCATCTTTCTACCACTATTAACAATTAGCAAGCACAATCCCCAACGCCGCCACCCCCAGATGCCAGTCCACCAAGGGGAAACCAAAGCACAGATAACGTTCAGGGAGGGAGAGAGAGAGAGAGGGGAAAGAGGAACCTTTAGGCGAAAACACGAGCAAAAATCGCACCTTTTATCTATCGTCCGCATCCGCAACGCGGTAAATTCCACCTCAACGCGACTCGGCAACGATTCCTTAGCTTCCGGAGGGATTCAAGGAGCGAAGTGCTGGAGAAGATCAGAGAGGGAAGACAGAGAGCGATATATCAGCGAAGAAAATAAAGGATGGGCTCGGAGAATAGAGGGAGAGATGATAGAGACGGCAAAAAAGTTAAAGGAATGATCAGAAAATCAAGGAACAGGAAAAATAATAGGAAAGGGGCGCGAAGGTGGTGGTCCTCTCTACAGTCTTACTCCGCTTCCTCTTCTTCTTCTTATCTCCATGGACTCCGTCGCTTTCTCGGCCTCACGATATTTACCACGCCTCGCTTCCTTCGTCCTTGGCTCATGGTGGTGGGGATGCCCCGGGCACGTGGGAATTTTCCGTCGCAATTACTCTTTTACCCTTCGATAATGTAACATTCGCCCGATGGGCTGGATTTTTTTTTCTATTTAATAAATATAAATGAATAAAAATTTAAAAATTTCTGTGTGAATAAATCAGTAAAAGAAAATAGAGGTTTATTTCTTTTACTGAATTTAAACTAATAGGAATAAAAGACAATTCTGATTTTTCCACCAGATAAAATGAATACGAATGAAGAAAAAATGAAACTTAATATAATTCAATGCCTTTTAAAATATTTCCTCTCTCTAATTTAATACAATTGTTCCTTGCACTATCCAAAGTTTAATGAATCTGGCAAACATCAAATCCAATGTGTCCAAGTTCGATCCTCATAATTGTAGATTTTAAATTAGCACATCATCTTGGAGTAATATGTGTAACTTGAAAAAAAATACACATATTTTGTGTAACTTTGAGGATCTATAAAAAGTCAACTACTTAGCTTTAGGGTCGGTTGACTTCATAAAATGGAAAGAAAGAGATTAAAAATAATAATAATAATAATAATAATAATAATAATAATAATAATAATGTATACAATATGATATCGATCAGGTGATAAGTATCAACCTCAAGTCACAATTACCAGAAGGCGAAATAAAGGGCCCCTTTGTTAGTGGGGCTAAAGTTTAGGAATTGTGGGCCATGCCATAGAGTCCGGAGACGCCGACAACATGAGCCCATGTTTTGTTTGACTTTGACTTTGACTTTGACTTTCAACCTGTTTTATCAGATCAGAGAATTTGACCAAATTCACTTTCTTCAGTAGAATTCAACGAAATTCACGACATGACCACGGCCAGAAGCTTTTAGCCTTTCACAAAAACATTTTTTTTTCCTTTTTTTTCTCTCAGATTGTTCACAAGCGCACAGCGTCTGCAAGCCCATGATGCAATCAATTTTTTCAATCAATTGATCACAAGCTTTATGCGCCGTGACTACGATTCACGTTCTACAAGCTTGGGAACGAGTACGACAGCAGGAGCAGGAGCAGCAGCAGCGCCAGACAAAAGGCATAACGAGGATCACGCCAAACCATGGTCGTTAATCTACAACCGCCGTTCTTGCTCGGTGGCGACGCCGCCGCGGCCGGTGCGCCCGTGGCACAGCATCCTGTTCCTGTGCGCGATTTAAAACTCCCCAAATGCCAACGTCGAATTCTTTGATTAAAGACAGTAAAGGAGTTCATCGTTACCTGGTTCTTCCGATGGTGGCACGGCAGTTGCGACTGGCATTCCAAGAACTACAAAGGCGCAATCCGGCAGTATCGATTAGATCGCGAGCACACGATTTGATTTTTGTTATTCTGTTTTTTCAAGTTCACCTGCGCATAGACTCGGCGGCGGCGGCGGGGCGCGGCAGGC
>JBBMKF010000040.1:1139013-1172215 GCA_037834155.1 Curcuma caesia | reverse complement strand
CTTAGCAGAGGGATTAGAACAACACAGGACCTAACTTAATCTAGTTGATCACATCAAAACTAACCGGGGCACCAACACATTATAGCGTTGATTTCTGAATACTAGCACCACTGCAGAAATCAACACCATAGTAATATTGTATTTAACTATAACCAAAATGATTTTTTTTATTTTTATTAATAAAATCAACTCTCGTTGTTATTTTTATTTTTATTTTTTATTTTTTATTTTTTATTTTTTATTAAAATTTTAAAATTAAAATAATAAATAAATAAATTTAGATGATTATTTATTAAAATTTAAATTAATTTAATTTAATTTATGAGAAAAGAAAAGTGAGGAAAGAGAAGTTACAAGTATATAAAGGAGAGAAGAAAAGTTACATGGGTAGAGAGGGATAATGTTATAATTATATGTGTCTTTGGAAAATAATAAAAATTTAGTACACATTTTGAAATTTTTAAAATTTTATATGCATCTTTTAAGAATTTATTGTTATTTTTTACTTTACTTACTCATGCTACTTGACACAAATAATCAAACACACACACGACCCAGGCAAAATTAACACTTAGAATTTTTCTTGTCGAGGATGTTTCTACTATAGAATATCATCTCATGCCTCTCAGCATGGTGAAGCTTCGATAAGTATGTACTGAAATAGTTGAAGAATAAATCATTATCTCCAAAATCCATTTAATCATTACCTATTGTCTTTTGTGTTTTTTCTAATAGAGCGAATATAAATGGATCCTTATATATATATTTTTTAGTCTGAGGATATAGCACACACTGTGGACATATAGTATTACTAGTATAATGGTCATGATAAATTGATCTAAAGGGGCATAACATAGATGGTGGATGCATGGTATTATTGGAGTAATAATCAGGGGTCAATTTCAGAAGGTGATGAGTTGAGGTCGATCTCATCATACGCTTAATGTCTATGTATCTATATGAATCTTGCTTCATATCTGTAGGACCGACATCAGGATAAATTTGAAAGTACAAGTGTATCATCGTCCAACATCTAATGTCATAAATTTGTCATCCTACTAAAGAAAAATATTCTATAATATATCATAGTTGAAAATCAAACAGTGAATATTGGGAACTAATTAATGGAATGTTGTAACCACGGCACCATAACTCCCGGGACAAATTAATCCTTAGACTCGAGACTATGACGGTGATCTCAATTGAATGCATTCAATTGACACTTATGGGTTGCATCCTTTTAAATGATTGGATAGACATTTATTGTTAGTGTTGCCAATCCTTACGCAGATTGGTGGACGTATCATTCTTGGTAGTAGAAGATACATCACTAGTATTTCAATAAATACACACTCATGAAATCAATGTACAGTGGAAACTTAAATTGAGAAAAGATTTTTAATTGATTTTATTTCAGTAAAGATAGAATCTGTCATTCTAACAGTCTCACACGATTGATTTCACGATCATCTACGAAGAGATAAATTAAAAAATTATAATTGACTACTACGGAGAAGGATATTATCAAGATTTGATCCTTGCCTATTTCAATAAATCTATTCCGAATTAACCAACTCAATTATGTTTCAAGGACTATCTAATTGATTTCATTATCAATGGATCAATTGTGAGATGAGTTAAACGAACATGAATGAATTCTATGTCGCAGCACGATATGAGATATTAAAAGTATTAGATTAGATTGCAAACAATATCTTCTATTTCTTTTATTTAAAATGGAAAAGTCACAGATTAACAATACATCGTTGGTGAACATTTATTAAAGAAGAAAGATTCTTTTTCTCTACTCAAAGCTTGCTGTGCAGCAGTCAAGTCTCGCCTTTCCTTTCCCCTAATGCGGCTCCTCGTCACCTGCAGACTCGAAAGAATAAAGCAAAAGGCAACTAACAGTCCAAACTAGCATCTGGACCTGGAATCTCATGCCAATTCCTAAATTCCAACGCCCAACTTTGGAGTCTTCTTCTGGTTGGCTACCTACCTTTCCTTTCACCATCATCTAAATGAATCAAATACTAGAACTGGAAACACGTACAGTACTTGTACGTATGTGAATGATTAAAAAGTAGAAAAAGCACTAGGTGTCTAGCTCCATCAGAGTTGGAGAATTGCCTTTTGCAGCTTCTCCAACACTCTGCCAGCCTCTGCTCCAGTTCTGAACTCAGTGGCCTGAAACAGAGCACACCCACGCGATTTACATTGTTGACAAGAAGCATGAGACAAAACACATGAAGAAGAAGAAGAAGAAGAGGAGGAGGAATTACCAAACACTGAACTATGTGGAAAGCTTTGTCTCCTGTCACTGCGTAGCTTGCATTGGCCACCTCAAAGCCTTCCACTTCCAGCACTCGGATGGCCTCCCAGAAGACCTCCTGCTGCTCCCACGGGCTGCTCACTATCACCACTCTCAACCCGGAATTCAGATTCGTCTTCAGTTCCTGGACCTCAATCTTGGGCAGATATTCACCTGAGCCACTACCCTCTTCCCTTCCGATTGCCGCACTCAGCTGCCTCTTCCTCTTCCTCATGTTTTCCATCTTCCCCTGCTTCTCCTTTATGTAGTCTATGGCCTTGTCCAGCTTCTCCGGCAGAGTCAGTGCTGCTGCCTCCGTCGTCCCCTCCTGCTTTATTATCAACAACAGTAATCTCATGATTCTTATCAATAATATTTGAAGTACGTAGTTCAGCTATAAACTTACCCTGGAGGCCGGTGTGGAGAGGAGGGAGACGAGCTGTGAGTAGAGAGCTTTCATATAGATTCTCCGGTTCTTTTCGATGGTCTTCCGCTCTGGTCTCGCCGAGCTCTCCATGGCGATAGCTGTAACTCAGCTGTCGATCTTAGTTTGGCTTCGATGCACCATGTGTATATATGCAGTGTATAGTGCGGAGAAGAAGAGAACCAGTCGACCAGTGGCTTCATGAGAACAAAGTGTGATTGTTCTGGTTTGACTCGCTCGGCAAGGTGATGACTGGGATTGGCTTTGACGGGGCGAGAAGATGGGAAGCAGTCGTGTCGGGAGGCGAGTGGGAGATGGGGACTCGGTGTTGGCTGTCCGGGCTGAGGAGCGAATCGGAGGAAACCGGCCAGTTGCTTTTGGGGTCAAGGCGTACTTTAGGGTGGATTCTGATGACCCAGGCCTACTTTTGGTAAACGTTGCGCGCCAGTCATGGAGCTCATGCAAGTAAACGGAACATGTTTGAACAGAAAGGGAAAGAAAAGGGAAAGGGAAAGGGAAAGGGAAGGACTATGACTAAATACGTTGAATTTGCATGTGCTTTATGCGACAAGTTGGAGTGATTGTTTGATTAAAAAATGATTAGATTGGATATGGATGTATTATTTTTGTATTTTGCAAGTATATCATTGTATTTTTTCTCCAAAATTAACTTTGGATCGCGTGTAGGGGAGGTTGCGACGTCGAGGAGAAAAGAAGTTGTGCGATGAGGTTGTGGCGTCGGGGAAGAAAAAGAGTTGTGTGATGTGGTTGTGGCATCAGGGAAGAAAAAGAAATTGTGCGATGAGATTGCGGCGTCAAGAAGAAATTTGGAGTTATGCGATCAGGATTAGGATGTGCGGCGTTACTGTAGCCGCATTTTCGCATTTTCTATTTGTCAACTGTAATTTTCATTCTCCATAGAAAATGATATTTTATTATTTTTTATTTTCTTATAAAATGACTTCTTATTTTCCAAAGAATGAAATTAGAAAACACAAAGTAAACAAAAAAAATTTAAAAAATAAGAAAATAAAAACAGGAAACAGATCGAATCAAACACTACCTAAATATTTAAAAGCTTGTGGGGAAAAACCATGCACACATAAGAATCCTACCTTTTATATGTTATTCTTCATCCGAACAACTCACATTCTCTCATTATTAGTATTATCTTAACTCATATCGAGTACAAAATATTTATAGAAGAAATTGATTCAATTACACAAGAGCTCCTATGAAACTAAACTAGTTAGGAGAGATCTATTGTAGACACAAGTCGATAGCTTCAAAATAAGAGAAGGAGAATCAATGTCTGAAATGCATTAAGTTTGATTAACGGGTTGACAAACATCAAAGAAGAAATTACAAATCGGGATGTACTTAGAACTCTTTGAATGAATTTCCTAGAATGCAATAATGGAATGATATGGCAAACACTTTCTTATTGTTGAGGAATTTTTAGATGATTGCATCCTAGAAGAGTTTGTTTTCAACAAAATCTCTGGTAATTGGAAAACAAGAGATACAAGACGAAATGGTGGTGACATGCCAAGAAAGAGAGAAGTTTTTCGTCATCATCATTAACATATATATTTCACTATCATCAATATTCTCATCCTATAGGGAGAAGAGTCACGTGTAGGAAGAGAATCTACACGTGACTCTTGCCACAAGAGTCGCATGTAGAGTCTCCAGGATTATGATGTAATGATAAGGAATTTTCATAGTTAATCAGTATCCACAAATCGATTTTTAGCTATGACATACTACTAATTAATTTTCTTCAGTATTAAAACAACCTTAAAACACTAATTGCAAAGTGAGGTATTGTTGTATTTCTTGATTAATTATCTTGGTGGTCAGTGAAAAATTTATATGGGACCAGATCGATCATTTTGAGAATTAATCGTTTCAAAGAGTTGGATATTGTTAGGACCTTGTAAGCTGGAAGGAAATGTTGAATAGCTCAACTTGCTCAGATTAGAACTTTGTCGATGAAGATTTCTTGCTACCTAGCCACTTAATGGACACAATGCTAACTCAACAATTTACTTGGTATCTACCTGCTTGAGGCGACTAATTCAAGGATCCACACTCAGCGCACCACTTCCACTATCCTCTCCTTATCGGACAAATCTCAAAGGTGGAGAAACCTTCTTACAGCTGAGTTACAGTTGTACAATAACAATCAAATACCACAAAGAAGAAGAGAAGAAATTTTATACTAATTTTGATGAATTTGTTTTTTCTTCTTCTAGAAATTGCTCCAAGTTTGTAATTGAACACCACATGATTTCTTGAGCACTGTAGCAATAAGACTTAGAGCAAAAATGACATTCAAGCCATCCATCAACGACTAACTCTCACCATTTAAACAGATTCAATTTCTCTTGCGATCAGTCGACTGATTTTCTCATACCAGTCAACTGATTTAGTCAACGTCAAAAAACGGCTACTGAATCTTCTGAAATCGTATCTGATTTTGTCAAATTTCAAATGTCAGTCAACTAAGTTTTTTGATCAGTCGACTGTTATAGATGAATCAAGTCACCAGTCGAATCAATTCTCTTCTGTTTGCTTCTGAAACAACATTAGTCGACTGATGTGAATGATCAGTCAAGTCGATTCGATTCTGTTTGCTTCCGAAACAGAAACAGTCGACTGATGTAAAGAATCAGTCGACTGATGTGGAGAATCAATCGAGTCGATTATATTCTGTTTACTTCCGAAACAACATCAGTTGACTGATATGAAACATCAGTCGGGTCGATTCTAAAATCCATTTGATTGATATGAGTATCAGTCAACTGGAACTTTGAATCAGGCAAAAAATTTAGTATCAGTCGACTGTACAGTAAGATCAGTCAACTGATACCAATATCAATCGTCTATATATTAAATTCAGTTGACTGATATAAATTTTACAACATCCATTTAATTTACCTTTCACACATCTAATCCATGATGTGCTCGTTCTTTCCTTGCTTGCCAAGAGTCTGGTCGTCGATCTTTTTGACCTTCATTTGCACCTTCATTTGCCTTACACTCAACCTTCTGACTTGTAAAAACTTTCTCGCGTCAAGAATTCGCTTCTCGATTTTCTTGGACTTCCTTTTGTCTCACATTCAGTCTTCTTACTTGTAAGGATTTTCTCGCGCCAAGAGCTCGCTTCTCGACTTTCTTAGACTTCCTTTTGTCTCACATCCGGTCTTCTTATCTATAAGGACTTTCATGCACACTTGATGTACAAGTAAGATTTCTTATATTGTATTCTAAGCTTTATTGATGTCAATCATCAAAATTACAACTCATGGGCATGATTGCAACAACAGATATCTGAATTTAAAAAAAAAAGTCATATAAAACTCTCACAGATTTGATGCAATAGTAAAACATTCAAAGGGGTAATAAATCAAAGAAGACTAATGTTTACATCCTAAATGAATGAACATTTTGAAAATCGACTTCTGAGTATACATAAATTGTACTCTGAGTTTATTCAATAGACAAACTAAGAGGGAATATCAACTATCTCCAAGATGAATCTAATGAAGAAAGAGAGAGACACACACATGTAGCACATAGGATAAAAAAAACCCTTAGAGAAGCACAAATTTTTTAGCAAAAATAAAATAAGAAAAATATCTAGAGAAAAGAAAATTAAAAAAAGAAAAATAGAATATTATGTTGCTTCTGTTGTGATAAAGAAAGGCACATAAAAAATGCCCCAAATTAAAGACCTCTAAGTATAAAAAAAAGGAAAATACTTTTGTTAGTGCAATTAGGCTTTGAGAGGTATGGTGTGACTTTGGATTTTGATGTTTAATTAAATTAGGTTTTAACTATGTATATAATATATGTGTTTGAGTAAACAAAGACTTGTATAAATACATATGAAGCTTGGAGAGCCCATACTTTGATGAGATTGAGTGATGATTGGATGTTGTCTTAGCGTAGCTAATATAGTTTGTTTAATGGCTTGGAGGCTCATTTAGATCAGAGAAGGAAGATACGAGACATTTGAAAAACCACAAAATCAAGAGTACTAAGATGGTACTAGAGTAATTCTGGAGTAATGATGTTGCAGCAGGTAAAACCATGAGGACTTAGGTCCAAAGTGGACAATATCATGTTATTGTAGAGATATTTTGATTCCATCAGTTTTAATAAGTGGTATCAGGGCGAGACCGCTCTTCACTGGATTAATCGCCGGAAAAGTCATGATCCAGATCTAACCATGTGGGTTGAACCTTAAACAAAGGAAGTAGGTGCTCCCGTGTCTGAATCAAGAGGACTAGACACCAGGCAGAAAGTTCTAGTTGCGGCTAGACAGGAAGTCCTAGTAGGTCAGGTGGACCGAAAAGCAGAAAGTCCTAGTTGCGGCTAGGCAGAAAGTCCTAGTAGGTTGGGTGGACCGAGGGGCAGAAAGTCCTAGTGAGTCGAGGATTCGAAGATCAAACAGAGGATTTCCGTTTGAGAGGGGCCTGTGGTCCTTTGTTTGAGGGGGATTGTTGGGTTGCAAGAGTGCAAACATAGTCTATATCTAAAACACATGGAAAAGATCGTGAGTTTAAAATGATGGAAGATATCTCTATTGGAACGAGACCTTTTGGGTTAAGCCTAATAACAAAACTATGAGGGCTTAGGCCCAAAGTAGACAATATCATGTAATTGTGGAGATATTTTGATTCCATCGGTTCTAGCAGCAGGTTGGCAGCATGATGACTTTAGATCCATAAGTGATATAAGAAGATTGCATCTTACAAGTAAGAGACTTCAGAATGAGGATGCCAACTGACTACATAGGCAAGAAATGTGATAGATCCATAAGTGATATAAGAAGATTGCATCTTACAAGTAAGAGACTTCAAAATGAGGATGACAACTGACTACATAGGCAAGAAATGTGAAGGATAACATATGGAGGACTCGGATGAGGATGAAGGTAGGATTCAACATAATCTAGGTATTCAAGTTTCACCTGACTATTTTGGAGGCAGATGACTTTCTTCTTGATTTGCCTACTCGATAAATTCAAAGCACAATTTATACGCACTTAAAGGTCGACCTTTAAAATATTCATCCCTATTAGGATCAACACAAGTATACTTAACCTTAGAGGTGGTTGTAATCAGGGTCGTTAGTCGATCGGTATTGAAAATCAATAGCTAGGAAATCTAATACCCCAAATTGATTTGAAATTTGAGGTTTGATCAATCCAATTAGTGATAGAGTCAACTAATAAAACCAAAATCCTAAAGCTATGGTAAGTTAAGATTTGTAATTTAGGACAATTAATAGATAAGGAATTGAATTAATTAGGTATACAAAGTTAATGAACAAAATATTTTTATTTATAGTTGAGTTGATTATAGAGTTGACTAATAGCAAGTAATTAATTAATGGTAATTAAGTAATTGATTGATTGCTGACATGGAAAGTAGTCGTGAGATGTTATGCATGATAGATACCAAGATATGTTGGAAGATTGAACATTATATAAGAAGAGCTCGTTAGAGGTTTAAAGGTTGAATCCACCTACATGAAAAATATTTAACGTGAGATTCAAACTCTCATTATATGAGAATCATCCCTATCTCTTACTATCGTTCCCGAAGGCTAATATGGATGAGATCTTGATATACTATATGGAAGACATCAGTATATAGCCACTGGCGGAGCTAGGAATGTTGTAGCCTCCGGCCTAATCTCAATCTCCCCGGGCTACCTTCCTTTATTACCTATATTTTTTATTTTTTATAATATATTTAAAGAGCAGTTTTTAAAAAAATTCATTTGGCCCCCAGACTTGGAATTGTATTTGGCTCCGCCCGTGTATATAGCATGATTAGTTAATACATAGCTATAATTGAAATTTTCACATAGCTAATGTAGGATAATACCTCAATTACATAACTATAATTGGAATGTTCATACTAAATATAGATAATACCTTAATTACGTGAAACGTGAGATGATAGGATGTTGCCGCAGTGAGATGTAGGATGCTGACTTTGGTTAGTAAGGTTGGTCATGATTAGAGGGGCAAAAGAATTCAACATCTTCGTCGGTTTTTTTGAATCAGTTCAAAAAATATTTAATTCATATTTAAAATTATTAAATTTGAGTCAAACTCAAATATGATCAATAATTTTTTTAAATTAAATTCAAACTAATACTATTTTATTCCATTATTCACAAGCAACTTACGAGCTGAACTAGAATCGAACTTTCACTATTTTTATATAATTTTAATTTTAATATGCTCAAAGATTGAATAATTTAAATTATAATTCAATTTTTCTTGAATTAAAGTTCAAACAATTCAAATTAAACACAAATTTAAATTTTATTTCGAATCAAACTCGAATCAAAATTATTTATATTTTTAAATTTTGAATCGAATTCAATTATCACATATATTTTTCGAACTTGAACTTAAATATTAATATGTTCCTACTATTAGGTTTGATTCGGTTTATCGTCATGATACATCAATTTAAATTAAAAATATCAAAATCAAAGATTAATTATGAAAATGACTAAATCATGTGGAAGACTAGTCATAGTCGGATTTAATTTAACTAAATAATAACATTAATTTTCAAATTATAATGCTTTAAAAATTATATTTTTGGCCACTGTGTTTAAAAAATATCATAAATTTGTTAAACTTGTCTATTTATAAACACAATTTTGTAACTATTTTACTTTCATGCAAAAATAAAAATATGATGTTTTATCTAAAAAATTGTTTCCCATTTAACTATCACTTAAACAAATGTTTACAATTTTATATTTTTATTTATGTAGATTTTTAAAATTTTTATAATTGAATAATTAAAATTTATAATATTCAACTAATAATTGGGGCAAGATTCAGGCATTTTGCACATGGTTAGTCTAGTTGACTGTGTCTAAAGTATAGAATTCAACTTTTGTGTCATTTTCAAACCTTTTAAACTCTCTTTTCAAATTTTAGTGATTGGACATCATCTATTTTAATTCCATAACATGCCTAGACGAATTTTCAACATTAAATGGCATACCAAAATTGATTTTGATAGAGCATCGTCTAGAATTATAAACTTGCTATATTCTAAGTGTTGAAATAATTATAACTCTCTCATTTACTTACACTTAAAAGATACATTATGTATTTAGGTTTCTAGGATGCTCATCAAGCATGAGTACATATATTTTCATAGTTATTCCCGAGGTATAGTTGAGTTAATTACGATGGAACAGACGTGCTGAAGTATATTCCCATGTAGGTGGTAAATAAGTCAAGCCAAACTTTGTGATGTTCAAATTTATTTGATAAGACAATTAAGTCAAGTCAAAGTTAAAATGAATCAAGTCATTAAAATGATTGTTCAAGTTTGGTTTAATTATTTTTTTACGAGCTTAAGCTTAGTTTGAGTTTGATTCGATTAGATGTTATCAAACTCTTAATTTAAGCTTATTTGAAATTTTTATATTTTAATTTTTTTATTTAGTATGTTGATAAGAGTTTTATTGATGAATTTGGTTCAAGAATATTATTCATGAATATTGTCAAATTTATTTATTTAATTTGATGAATTATTTAAATTTATTAATTTAATTAATTTTATGCATATGAATGAACATAAATAAATTCTTATCAAATAAATACCAAATTTATTATGATTGCACAATTATAGTATTTTCATCTTTATTCATAAACAAAGAATTATGTCACACTTGTTTACCGTGGATGAGTTTTTTGCACACGGTTTACCGTGCTAGTTGATCAACAGGGGCATAATGTACAATAATAAAAATAAGCATGACTAATATTATGATTTCAAGAGGTTTGAAACTCTCAAGTTTCTTTTCCATATATTACCACTTGTAAGAAGAGTCTCCTTTGAATCCTACTATATTTTTTCGAAAACAAAGAAATCCAAACAATAAAATTAATATTTTTTATTCTCAAATATCCAATTCATCAATTAATTCCTTATAATACCCTCTATTTTTTTTGTTGACAAATAGGTCAGCATATGCTGATGTTTTCTTAGAATTTTTTATAGACTTCTTTTTGATAAATATTGATTTTGGTGCAATTACAAATGTGAAGTAAGTCTTCGTATCTTATTTGTGAAACTTAATACTTGAAATTTTTGATATCCAAGTTAAAAGTAATGATCTTCGGAAGTTTATTATATCATTTCCGACTTCCTTTGCATAACATTTGATCATCCTTAATCTGTCAAGATGTCTCGTTACTTAGTATATGGTTAACCTTGACTTGTTAAGACTTTATCATTGTTTGACATCCGATCAACCTTGACCTGTTGGGATTTCCTCATTGTCTAGTATCTGATTAACCTTAATCTACCAGGACTTTGTTGTTGTCTAACATCAGATCAACCTTGACTTGCCAAGACTTCAAATCACCAAGTGTCTGGTCAATCTTCACCCACTTAGACTTTCCTCTTGCCAACTTTCCTATTGGACTTTCGATCACCAAGTGTTCGGTCAACCTTGATCCACTTGGATTTTTCGTCTCGTGCCAGGTGTCTGGTCTTCCATGATCCACTTAAACTTTCCGTCTCGTGCCAAGTGTCTGATCTTTCATGATCCACTTGGACTTATTTCCACTATCAAATATTCGATCAACCTGAACCTACTTGACACCTAACTAACATATTGATTAAACATCAACACCCAACTCGAATCAAATCAAACTTGATCAACTTTGACCTGAAATTGATTGCACCAGCGCTTACTACCAACCTTGATGAACTCCCATTGCCCGCCCTTTTATTTACAACACTCGAGTTGTCTTCAATTAAACTACAAATTACTGGTCTGCGTAGATCTAGTTGATTGACCATGTTTTAGTGACATGTAAGGTTATGTTTAGCAATAGATCCTTTAGTTGATTTCACTTTATTCTAGTCAACTATTGTATCCCATAATAGACACTTCGATCAATTTAACCTTTCTCCAATCGACTAATTTGCACGATCACATAAGCCATATGATGGTTGTTGCCTTTCTCTATTGCATCAATAATCTTCTTCCAATCGTCGAGGATTCAATTGACTGCCAAATAAAGAGAAACCATTTTCATGTTATAGGTTATAGTCACCTAGTTGGTATTAACATACATCAATTAATTAAAGTTACATTTAGTCGACTTTGCTTCAGACAATCTGACATTTGTAAGCATAACATTCTGAATCGACTCTCTAATTAACTTAAACCTTAATTGGGCAAATATTAACCTCTGGTTCATTATGTTAGTGGTTTCGGCAGTTTCAGTAACTGCCTACCACGCTGCGCACCCCACTTCACTTCTGCTGCCACGCACCCCACTTCGAGACGCCGTGGAGTCGCAGGCCTCTCCCTATAAAAGGGAGAGGAAGTCTCTGTGTAGGGTGTGCGAACAGGGTGCGAGAAGTGCGATTGCGTCCAAGTAGAGAGAACCTGCCGGTGTGAAGAGGAGAACGCCAAAGGGAGGATTTGGTTTGTGAAACTGTGAAGGGTCTTCCGTTCGTGATTACTCTTCCGACAGAAGCAGTCGCTGCCGCCGGAGTCGCTGCCGCCGGAGCCGGAGTCGAGACACGCTTCAACAGGTAATTCTATACATTAGATTATTGATTATAACTAAACTATGGTCGAGTCCATACCTAAATCAAAGTTCACCTGAAAACCCAAAATATAAATTATTCATGGATTCTCAATTCACTTAGAGCTTGCTGTCTAAGAGGCCATGCCTTTAGGTCTTTTTATTTGTTAAGAGGTTGTTGGACCTTGTGAGTTAGAGGGAGGATGAATAGCTTTGATCACTTCGTCTTAATATTGAATGCTTATCATTTGAATATGCAATAAAAATTTTGAATCAAACTCGATATCCAATACACCACACTAACCTACTTTGTTTTACTTAGTTCACCGCCTTCCAAGGCGACTGCGTTTAAAGCCTAGTCCCAACGACTATCCCACTATCCTTTTTCTTTTTAGATATCTTCTGGAGGCAAAAAAAAGTCACTTACAAACTTTTCTTATAACAAGTCAACAAGATACAAATACAAAAATAAATGAAAGTAAAACAAACTTTACACATAAAATCTTTGCTTTAGAAACTTGCTTATTTTGAATAGTCTTTTGATGATGGAAAATGCAGTAGCACTTTGTCTCCAACTTCTCAAGAATCAGTATTGTCGATTTGCCTTAAAATCCTCTTTTATAAGGTTGCATTCAATCTGATTTTCACTTAGCAATCGATTACTTACATTTACCAATCGATTGTCACATCGTATCCGACCATTTAAACCTATAGAAGGGTTTTTTTTACTTGACTAATCGATTGAACTAACCAATCAATTCAGAAGTCTTCTGTTCGAGCAATTGATTAATGAACCCTAGTAATTAATTGCTATGCTTACCAATCACCTCATCAATTGATTGATCACACAACAAATTCTGAAATTTAGGATTTAAGGTTTAGCAATCAATTACTGTAGTTGCTGAAGGGTTCAGAAGTTATTTTAGAATCAACTCTAATTTTTCAATTAATTGGGGTCATAATGTACTACTAAGTGACACTCATGATCGATCCATAATTAATGGTTAATTATGAGCGACTAATATAAATTGGGAACTTATAAGGTTACACGCACTATGAGTTTCTCCAAGAGTCATAAAACGAGTTTGAGAATTAGATTTTTCAGATCGATAGAGATTTAGTCCAGTTGGATTGGACGAAGGGCAAATATAAAAGATATTTTACCGAAACGGAAGCATGAATGAGCCACATATTTTGAAGATAAAGTGAGCTCTCTTTGATTTAATTATAAACCAAATTGATTTGGTTTAAATTTAAGGTGGTTTGATTTTGAATCAATGCAGTTTCGTTGTGAATCAAACTTAAGTCTAGTGGTTTGGACTTTGAGCTATTGGATGTAGATTTTTGATTAACGAACCAAATCCATTGGAGATCTGTAAATATAACTCTCACGAAGAGTTATGAATGAGGTTTAAAACCTAATTTTTAGGCTTAAACCTATAGCTCTCTTCCTCCCCTAGCCGCCCAACCAAAGCCTCCTCCTTGTTGTCATCGCCTACTCCTTGTTAGAGTTCTTATTGCCGTCGACTACTCGGCTAGTAAGGATTGTTCCAGTTGGATGTCGTCGACACTCAAGCCACCAGTCAATAATATACCACCTCAACCTTCGTCTGTCCTATCGACGAGAAGAACTTGAGGAAGAAGAGAATTGAACGAGCAGATTAACAGAGTGCTGGGGATTCCCGACGAGGCCACTTCAACGCTCAAGTCAGCCAAGAACAAGAAGGAAGAAGAGAAAAGTAGTATGTAAGTGTCCAAAATTCGAGGGTGTTTTTTTCATACCTGTGGGATTTTATATAACAAACAGAGGGACACGTTCTTCGGGAAATAATGCCCATGATGAGCTATTAAACGGGCTAATAATGCGGCATTAAAGACATGATTTCTGACGGTTCCCAATCATCCAACGACTCGGCAAAGATGATTATCTTCATCTAACGGTTATGAGCATAAGTGTGTGAGAATTTAGGGAACCAAGTTTGAGAACTTAGTAACCGTACTTATCCCTTTGGCAGAGCTGATAAGTTTAATTGTCTCTTTGATCTCGAGCCGAGGAGAGGTCAGACCTTTTAGAGATCGAACCGACCGAACCGACTGAGCTGACTGAACTTGAAGTCGGAGAGCATGTGATTGAGCTGTTTGAGCGAGTGGCCGAGCTATGAGAGCGGCCGATTTGTTTGAGGCGTTACTGGGTCGGTCGAGCTCTGAGAGCGGCCGAGCTGTCTGAGGCGTTACTAGGCCAGTCGAGCTTTGAGAGCGACTAAGCTGTCTGAAGCGTTACTGGGTCGGTCGAGCTCTTAGAGCGGCCAATTTGTCTGAAGTGTTACTGGGTCGATCAAGACAGTTTGCCCATTGGTCGTTCGACATGCCAACTCGGATCGATTATTGACCCCTGTTTTCCCTGTCATACCAACAAAGACCAGTCATATTAAGGACCTTCCAAAGCTCACCACCATTTCTTAATCCTCCTAGGATCAATATCCTCCATGGGTCGACCATCCCAGAGTCAAAAGAAGCTACAACCGACTGTGGAAGGAAAGAACACGAAGAGAAGCAACGGTTGCTTCTTCACCAAAAGGTATCACTTATTCATTTAGTTTTGGCTTTTATTTCGGGCCAATTGTTATCGCTGAAACAATCACACCATATAGGTTTGCTGCTCTTTCTTGACAGCGAACCATATGACCTTCGAACGGTAGTGCGATCCCCACAGTTTAATCCAATTCGTATCGTCGGGTTGCTTCGAACTGTTAGATACAAAATCAGACCGTAGGTGTTTTCTCATATTGCTTGTCTCTCTCCTTCTACTAATATCAAAGCAGAGACACGACATGTGACTTAGGAAAGTCATTTCTAAGAAATCTCGTCATGAATACGAGTAGAGGCAACTTTGCTCAAGGTTGCTAGTTGATGTCGTTTCGGCTCCGCGTTATTCAAAAGGATAAAGTTGCTTATGTCTTATGTACGATTATGTTTGCATGTGTGTGTTTTCTTGGATGAGTTTTTTGCGTAGTTAATGATAAAATATTTATTACACTTTCGTTGTTATATTTTATGAAATATAAAATTTTAAATTATACATGTCGATACCAACACAGTCCTCATTGGAGCCTGACTTACCAGTCATCCTTGAAGCCCGAAGCCTAGGTAACTCAATTCCCTCAACCCAATGCCCCTCGCCTCAGCAAGTCGAATCCTCTAACACCCAATTAACAACATGAGTAACATGCGGGTCACATGACACATAGCGATGTTGTATCACAATATGTTATTAATGCAGAATGATCTTTTATAGTATGGGACATAGAGGATGGGACATTTTCTCTACCGCAGACGTGACGCCCTACCCTTGCTACACCTTATAAAAGGAGTCCTCTCTCGCGAAGGAAGGGACACAGACATTTATCTTCACTTTTCTAATTTAAGCTACTGTTATTCTTCTTAACCTCCCCCAGTGGAAGATCTAACTTGAGAGTTAGAGTGGTTGAGTCAGGACATCTTTGGTCTTCATTTGAATGCTCTTTCCCTCTTAAACTTCATAGGCTTTGTAGTCGACCTCGCTATTACTGGGTCTTTAGTGACTCCGTCATCACAGAAGTTAGTTGTCTGGTGGTTCATCTCATGGTGATCTTAGTCAGGAACATACAATATCGTTGAACTAAGGGTAATACAATAAAATGTTAAACTAAGTTAACACCAAAACCTCTAAATAAATACGTTGTTATTGCATTACCTAAGATTGAATCAACTAATATTATATTATATTTTATTCCCTATAACTTGATCATATGATTACCTGATAATCATATAATTAAAATTATATATGATAATCTTGAATCAAACATCCCTAAGGGTGCCTTTGATTCAAAGTTATTATTGATAATCTTGGTTATTTGCCTAAGTTTATCAATGATAACTTTGTTTTATTTATGTTATGATCGATTCTCAAGTAATGTAGCATCATCGCCACATCAGTTAAATGTCAGCAAATGAGTTATAAATCCAGAATGCGATTACTTCGATAGCCTAAGATTTTCCATGATTTCGAAGGTTAATAAAGTTTCTTTCCATGATTACCTTCTAATTTTAAAATTGAGTTAATTGAAATATACTATTAAACCTAATTGAAATTGAGTCAATTAATTCAATAAATTTTAATTTAAATAATTTATTTTAAATTAAAAAAATAATGAATTATATTTATTAATTTAATAAATTATTTTATTAAAATAATTATTTTAATAATTTATATTAAAATGTATATAGTTTAAAATAAAAAAATAAAATTAACAAATTATATTTATTAATACAATGAATAATTTTTAATATTATTTTGATGTGAATATGATTTGGAATTGTTTTAAATTCGAACCGCTCAAATTGAGCTGGACTGGATTTTATGTTACCTTCTCAGAGAACCGGTTTGGACTGCGGCTATGCGGTTCGATGAGTTAGGGTTTGAGTTGGTAACAGAAAACCCTGCCTTCATTGATCTCCCGATTCTTCTCTCTCTATCCTTCACGTTTCCTTCATCCACCCTCGCGGTTTCGCCACCGATCGCCAGTCGTCGCCTGCAGTATCCGGCGGCTGACGCAGCAGCCTGCGCACTCTCTCGCTTTCGGTCCCGCAGTCTCTTCATCGCTTCGCAGAAGCTCTGGTCGCCGACGCCCTTCGCAGCAGCGTCGACCGCCCGCCGAGCGCCGTAGTCTCGATCCTGTCGACCGCCCGCCGCCCGCCGTCGTCTCCGAAGTTCGCAGTAGCCTCCGGATACACTGCAACCCCTTTCCCCCAAACTGTTTCATTCATTGTCAGTCTCCGTTCCCCCTTGAGCGGTAACAGCAACAGTCTTTGGTCTTCTTTCGTCGTTCGTGCGCACAGTAAGCGTCTTTGTCTTCTTCTCTCCTGCCACAGCGTTGTAAACACAAGTTTTGGTGTGGTATTTTTTGGTCTTTTGTGTTCGTAAGATTGGCGTTTATTGCTGTTTTTCATATGAAGAAGTTTTGGGTGATGTGCCCGCAAGGAGGCGCTCTTCTTCCACCTGTAGCAGTGTATTTGGCATTTGATCGGTAAATTACAACGCTGGTGAAACTATAAGAAGAGGTCACTAAAGGAATGAAGTGTTGCCTGTAGACGGTATTCACCTGATAACCTATCGTGATATTCTGGTTTTAGTGGATGTGGTGGTCCTTATATTCCATGTAGGTTGTCAAGTTGGCGAATACTGGATGGAAGAGGGTTAGAGGGAGGGGTAATGCGTTGAGGATCAAACTTTAAGGGTTAGAAGTTTTGTTTGAAAAGAAACAGAGAGAAAAATAGTGGGTCTGAGTGTTGAGAGCTTAAATGGGTGGTGGTTAACTCGAGTGAGGTCAATGTAGAAATTAGCTAATTCTTATGGGAATCCAAATTACCTTGCTGAATCTCTACTTGCTCTTGTTGTCCTGTTGACTATTGCATTCTCTTGTTAAGTGTAATTCACGCAGATTATTTTTGCTAAACTTGTATAATTAGAGCTTGCGTGTAATGCACTGTCATACACCATATCACTTTAGCTGTGTGCCCAAAACACCTCTTTGTGCAGCAGTTAGTTTGTTCCTTAATATAAAAAGATCTGCATTGTCTTATCTGTTGGTGTGATAAATATTGTCAACTGACTATGTCTGTACTTTATAATGGAATCAAACCAAGATCTTTCATGCATGCGAGCTTACTTATCATTTTTCTTCCTGCAATTAAATATATAAGCTGCCATTGCAGGATGGAAAACAGTCAACCTTTACTTTATCAAGAACCTGCTACTATGGATTCTTCAACTCATGTTCCAACTGAACACATTTTAACAAATTCAGACAGTGTGCTTGGTGTTGAAAACTCTGGTCCTGTTTCTGCAGTTCATGCATTGACTAATTCTTCTATTACTGATGGCGGTAGCTCCTACAAAAACAATTCAAGTTTGATGCCAGAAGATGTTCCAGTTGGTCTGTTAAATGAAGCCAAAGTTGATTCTACAACTGATGTGCACACTGACAGCACTATCAGCAATGAAAACAAGACATATACTTCAATGGATACCGTTGGTTATGGTTCAGTTAATGGAAGCATCAATGAAATGGTCAATTATCAAACTGTTGGAGCAGTTGAGAATGGAGTTATGTCGGGCGACATTGGTGGAGCTGCCATTGAGCAAGCGTATGGAGATGGTACTTAGCCTTTCCACCCTTGTGTTGATGAGAAAATGTTCATTTTCTTTGATCTATTATGGTTTCATATTTTAGACTTCACTTATTTTAAGATCTACCATCTTGATGTTCTTTTTTCTAAATTCTACAGTGGTGTATTCTGCTGAGGAAGAAAGGTTATGGAATTTGGTTCAAGTGAATTGTTTAGATTTCAATGCATGGACATCACTTATTGAGGAAACAGAGAAAGTTGCTGAGGTATTTCTGCTATGCAACTTATCATCTCTGGATGTTAAGCATACAATGTTTTTTTTTTTAAATGAATTCGATCCAAGTAATTTTGAGTGTTTGTGACTTGGTAGCTTCATGATGGTAACTGCTCTTGTTGTTTGATTTGAAACATAGATAAGGAAGATTTCTGTGTGTAATTATTTTTTGTATTAACAACACTATTATTTCCTTTCTGATGCTACAATCTGGGAACAAAAATGCAGGATTGTGATGGTTTCTTTTGTAAATTTGCAAAGGCTGTAAGGAATAAATGCATATCTTGTTTTTGTTTCTCACCTAATAAAGATTTTCATCTTATGCTGAAGCTTATATTTTTATGATGGAGTATGTAGTTTTTCAAAAGGAAAAAAGAGCTTCTCTGAGTCAGATTTATTATCACATTAAAATGTTATACCATTAGCTAGTTCATATGGGCAGGATTAGGAATGTGCAACTGGAAGAGTGCACTAAGGTTCAAAAAGCATATGGTTGACTATGAGGTATGCTAGTGCGCATGTGTTGAAGATTAAAAATATCATATAATGTTTATGCTGATAAAATGACTAACATAATGCAATGAAGCATATTTATCAACACATACAATTCATACTTCCACATAGAAGAAAATATATGTAAATCATACAATGTAAAACACATGAAATTTAATACTCATTATTTAGCCAACAATTTGAAATTAATCATATACATAAGTAAAAAATACATATGATTGATATGTAAAGTGTTTTTCACTTTCTAAATAAATGGTTAAGGTAATATGTACAAGTTAGAAGATACCAAATATAATTACTTATGGTTTTCTTAACATGTCAAAGGGTGTTGAGTGTCGATATGAAACAATACTCATCGACATAATTGACACAACGACACAGAGGTGCTGAGTTGTATCGAGTTTTGGTAATTTATTAGAATGATAAGTTTTGCCTAGTATGGTATGAGATTTCAAACTATAGTTTTAAGTCAATTAAATTTATTCTAAATTGGTTCAAATTAACCAAATATGGGGTTTTAATGTATAAAGTAGCCACCTATGTGCTTCAAGCTGGAACTTGTGCTAAAAAGAAGATAAATCAAGCACACAATAACCATATGAATGCTTGTTGAAAAATAATACTCTTTTGTTCTTGTCCAATAGATATTCAGTTTTATGGATTTGTCTTTATTTGCCCCAATAAGTACCTTAGGACTGGGCAAATGAGTTTCAAGCTTTTATAGTTCTGTTTAGTTGGATTTACTTGTCTTTTCTGATTTTTCATTCAAGTTTGTTTCTATTTTATCAGTTCAATTGATGCCAATCTTAAAAAAATTATCTGCAGAATGACATTGCCAAAATTCGGAAAGTTTATGATGCATTCTTAGCTGAGTTTCCCCTATGTTATGGATACTGGAAGAAATATGCTGATCATGAGGGGCGGTTGGACAGTGTCAACAAAGTTGTGGAGGTGTATGAGCGAGCTGTTCTAGCAGTTACCTACTCTGTTGAAATTTGGCTGCATTATTGTACTTTTGCAATTTCAACATATGAAGATCCTGATATTATCCGAAGGTACTTAATATTATATATTTGTTTGTCATTGAAACTAGTATATTTCATGACTCTCTAGTGAGATTTAGCTTGCGTTATATTTCCTAATTATTTGTGCCTCAACACAGTACAATTTCCCTTTTGTATTTATTTATTTTGGTATAAACTTATTAGTTTTTGATTTTTACTTGCTACATGTTTATTTATGCTTATCTTTCAGGCTGTTTGAACGTGGATTGGCATATGTTGGCACAGATTATCTGTCATACCAATTGTGGGATGAGTACATTAGATATGAGGAGTCTCATCAGGCATGGAGTAATCTAGCTATGATTTATACCAGAATTTTGGAGAATCCAATCCAGCAACTAGATCGCTATTTTAACTGGTAATTAAACTATTATTAGGGGATTTACCATTCCATTTGTATGCTGATATGCCCATTTTGTAGCTGCATTTGTTTTTTTTTTTGTTCACTCTCTAACACATCACTCATTCCTGTGATATCTTCTAATTTTGTTTTACTAAAATATGTACTAATCCTAATCAGTATATTACATGCATGATTGTTACAGATCTGATCTTTGATGATATACTGCAACGCTTAATTTTTGTTGAGTTTTATGAAGAGCTGGCTCTGATACTCTGGTCTTTGTGTTTTTTTCTTGCTTGTTTGGTAGAGTTTTTGGAGAATATTCTCTCAATTTTGTAATCAAATTGCTGTGATTATATAGCCCCTAGTTTTTTTTTGTCTTATTAACCTTAAAACATAATCTACAGCTTCAAAGAGTTGGCAACCGCTCACCCTCTGTCCGAAATACGCACGGCTGAGGAAGCTGGTATGGTGATTTCTACTTTGGGGACTGGCTTGGAATCTCTTCATGGTGAAGTTCATGATGGTGTAGTAGAGCAATCTTCTAAACCTGTAAGTGCAGGTTTAACAGAAGCTGAGGAGTTGGAGAAGTATATTGATATTAGGGAAGAGATGTATAAGAAAGCTAAAGAGTTCGATTCTAAGATCATTGGTTTTGAAACAGCTATCAGAAGGCCATACTTCCATGTCAGGTCTCTTGATGATATAGAGCTTGAAAACTGGCACAATTATCTTGACTTTATCGAAAGAGGAGATGATTTCAACAAGGTACATAGTCTATTTTGTTTCTTGTAGTTGTTGCTAGATGTTTTTGATGCTTTTCCAATTCCAGTTGGAATGATTTTGAACTTACAGCTCAGTCATATTGGCTGAGTATGCTTTAATGGCTAGTATGTTCTCTGAAGCTACCTTATAAAATGGGGTATTGAACTGAGGATAAAGCGTGGGCATAATGTTTGGTTTCTATGAGGCTAAGTACTTCAAACTCTTATTTGTTAGTTGATGTTCTGGGTTCATTAGGTGTTGATCAAATATCTGTTTTTAAAATTCAAATCTCATACATGCAGGTGTTTGCTTATTGCTTATCCCTTAACCATCTATCTGTCAGGCAAGGTTGGTCCCTCCTTACATATGAGGGGCCTCCCTGATCAGCTAATGGAGTATTTCTGTCACTTCTCTTTGTGTTTAGATCATGCTTTTCTCCTATATCTATTTAAGGTTCACCTTTCTTGCTTGTATCTTATTCATGTAATACTGCAGGTCGTTAAGTTGTATGAAAGATGTTTAATTGCTTGTGCGAATTATCCGGAGTTCTGGATCCGTTATGTTCTATGCATGGAAGCTAGTGGAAGCATGGAACTCGCCTATAATGCTCTTGCCAGGGCAACTCAAGTCTTTGTGAAGGTTTTTGTTCTCTTGGTTATATATTTCATTTTTATCTAAATTTATATCCTTCAGCTAATAATTTGCTCTCCTTCAGTTATTTTTTTGAAGTGCACTGCATTTCTAAACTAGGAAAGTTTTTTTTTTTGTCTTTTTGGTGTTTGTGTGTTTGTGTGGTGCTCACATGTGTGTGTGGCACATAAGTTTCTTCTTCATGATCTGTTGTGCTTTCCTCATTCTGGACTGCTAAATCATTCTCCTTAAATTTATTTATATAGCCATCTTGGTAAATTAACCTGCTCCACATGAATGGCTCACTTTTATAACTAGAGTTGTTTGTTTTAAAACTGCAAATGAAGTTGTCTGAAGATATAATTTATGTGCACGAATTTTTGTGATTAGATTCTTCAAAGATAGACACCTTTGAGTCTTTGACTTTTAGCAGTAAGCATAAAAATGGAGATGTGAAAATTCTTGTGAAACCATGACTTGGAGTTTTCAAACAAAATATACAAAACCAAATATGTGATAATTAAATGACATTACTACTTGTTTAGATTTCCCAGAAAGGTTTTTGTGGTTCAATGCTCTGACATAAACTGCACCGAGCATGTGAACTGGGTTGCCATCTATTCTTATGCTCTATTCATATATTTAAAATTGTGGTATAAAATATAATGAATCAGTGATCTTACTAATTTCTTTTGACAGAAACAACCTGAGATCCACCTCTTTGCTGCTAGATTCAAGGAATTATGTGCAGATGTTGACGGAGCTCGCACAACATACCAGTTTCTTTATTCAGAAGTTTCTCCTGGTTTGTTGGAGGCTATCGTGAAATATGCAAATATGGAATATCGATTGGTACTTGAGAGTTTACCTGAAGCATGATATTTTAATTATACCTTTGCAATTGCTGTAAACTTCCAATTGGTTGTCTGTTTTCAGGGTGAGAAAGAAGCTGCTTTTTCTATCTATGAGAGTGCTATAAATGCTGAACTGGAGAAAGAGCATTCACAACTTCTGCAATTGTTGCTTATTCAATACACACGCTTTCTTTATTTGGTAAGGATTCATTTCACATTACCAATGTCTCATGAAATTGAGTTGACTGGAGAAGCAACTTTTAATTAGTTTATGGGACAGACTCATGTAAGAAGGATCAATACTTGGTTCCAAATCTTTTCTTTGTGTTCCAGCAGTCATACTGTTGACTGTTATTCATGTAGTACAGTTATTAGTAAAGGCAATTGCATTAATTTAAATAATTACTTATCCATCTTTAATTCAACAATAACAGACCATGATTGTCCTATCTAGTTAAGGTTGCTTACATGAATCTTGTCTCTCCATTCAACTTTATATCACTATTAGTATTGAACATGCCTAAGTCATTTCAAATTAGTTGCATTAGCTAAATTTCTTTAGTTTTTCTACTTGCCTCTTCACTCTAATTGTTTTGTTACTAGGGGTTTTACTTTTGTTGATTCCATGATCCTTTATGATCCACTTCAAACCAATTTTAGTTATATCAGCTAAATTTTTCTTTGGTCTTTGTACTTGCCTCTTCACTTATAATTGATTTTCTATTTACTAGGGGTTTTGCTTTCATTGATTCAATGATCCTTTATGATCCACTTCAAACCAATTCTAGTGATATTAGCTAAAATTTTCTTTGTTCTTTGTAATCGCCCCTTCACTTATAATTAATTTTCTGTTTTTTGGCTTCCATTGTTCCTTTGATCCTTTATGATCCACACTTAGGTTTTATATAATGATTCTGCACATTATGCTGCTTGGGGCTTGGAATGACTGGGTTAATCTTAGGATTGTGATATCCTAATGTCTAGATTGCAATATTGACAATCATATCATATTGAACGTGTTCATGTGTGTGTATTCTTGTTTCATTCATCTTTAATATGTTGTCAATTAAACGTAGATGCTCTATATAAAACTTATTTTTATGGTTTAAGGTTACAACCTTTTCAATTCTAAGCATCTTAGAACTGTAGTTATCTAGTATTACTGACCAACAATTTGTAAATTCTACTAAATTTTATCTCTTTCTGTAGGTTGTTGGCGATGCAGAAAAAGCAAGGGAACTTTTATCTAAACATCTTGAAAATTTGCAACTATCACGACCAGTTCTCGAGGTTTGTTTATAGAGTTTATTCTGCTCCAACTTTTTAATTTGTTACTTGATGTGTGAAGAAATTGCCCATTTTGAATTTCCAGGCAGTTATCCACCTAGAGTCAATACAATCAACACCAAAGCGTGTTGATTACTTGGATTCATTGGTGGAGAAATTTATTACTCCCAATCCTGGTAATGCTAACGTGGCTAGTGCCACTGAGAGAGAAGAGATATCACACATCTTTTTAGAGGTAATGGTTATTTTAACATCATTAAACTTTTCATCTGACTACTGAGTGGACTACTAGAACAGTTTCTATATAGTTTCATGATTATTTGCTCTACATGGGTTATAATGTGTGAAACATAGTGCATTTGTATGATTTAACTAGCAACGCACCACCAAATAAGAATGCCATTATCTGATTTATTAATGTTATATGAGTTCGAATGAGACTGTTGGTTTGGATAAAAGCCTATATATCGGCCTAGGTTGTAGGTAATATAGATTAATTTATAAATTGAATTTATTGAATCCTATATTCTTTGCTCTCATCTACTTTTTTTTTATTTTTATTTTATTGCCTGCCTTCTCTGCTTCATTCATGTTTTTAGGGCTCCTCTCCCCTCTATCTGTAACGTCTTGCTGTATCAATATTTTAGCACTTCCATGCTGAATTCATGCTTTATAACTATATTTTGTGCTAGAATTTCCACTGGCAGTCATTTTCAAAATATCTGGATCATAATTTTTGGGTAAATATGAGAGACACTTGTCCTGACTCGCATTTAATTATGTAACATGCAATTCCAATAAGTTGATAACAACAACAACAAATTGTTTTGCCCAACAGGTGAAAAATAGCTTGCTTTGGAATGATGACAAGGCACACCTAGGTTTTTGGCCTTTGCTTTTCTTAACCACCTTTTCTGCCTACTGAGGTTGCACAACAGCATTCCCTCGCTGAGATTGCACCCCTAGATTTACCCTCTGATATTTGATAGTCTCCTGTGGCTGCTGTTTTGTTGCGAATGGTATTAAATAGCATCGTTAATATGATTCGGGCTGCAAATTATACATAAAATTTTGATAACTTTACATAACTTTTTTTCTTCTTCTGATACTTCATAAATCTAAGTACCTCTCTTGTTGATAGCTTGATTGATTGTGTCAGTCAAGAGGGGTGGATCATAGGACAAATTTAACTGCTATTAGTTATGAGAAATCTGCTAATCTACAAAGGCCCTTGAGAGTAAATCAGTGAGTGTTCAAAATGATTTGTTTGTGTTTTTGTGTGCATAGATTCCTCTAGCACATTAGAGCATGTAAACGAAACATAATATATTAATTTTATGACAAAATCCAGTGTAGAATAATCTCATACCCTGCCATATATTCACTATTCAATATCATGTTGACCTATGTATTTATTTATTCATTCATTCAATGTTGTACCATTCCATTGCACACACAAGACAATTAACAATGTCAAACTTATGACACTGAGTTGGAGACGGGCGGCAATGTCTGATGATGTAGAAGTCTCTACTGAGGTCGAAAAATTTAGCACACCAGTGAAATTGGTAGAACCCTAGGTGGTAAGCATTCAAGAAGCAAGATAATAAGGCAACACGAGGGGCTATTTGCTTCTGACAAATGATAGTTTCACTTTATCAAAATATACCAAACCATTTCCAAGGAAGATATTCCTGAAATGCATTTGCAAATGATAGTTTCACTTTATCAAAATATGGCAAACCATTTCCAAGGAAGATATTCCTGAAATGCATTTGTGATTGCACATAGACTTGCAAGTGCTCTCTTGTGGCTATATATAGCCTTGAAAGTCCTCAATGAAGAAATGAGTTTCAGACAGATGACACAAAATATATCCCTATCATACAACTAAAGACATCAACCAAGCCACACAAGATTCAACTAAGAAAGGGAAAACATGCAGGATCAATAAAATCATGAAATTTTAGCTCAAAACACTTATAATGGCAAGAAAATGCAGTTGTATAAACATTGAAGCATCAGTGCGTCACAGAGAAGAGTGGGCCACATATTTTGCCTAAAATATAAAACTTTGCCTAAAAAACATATGCTACAACCAATGGTCAAAGGTCAAAACACATACGGCAGGAATTAAAAGAGAAAACCTTAAAAGTCTTGGGGGGAAAAAAAGAACCCAATTGCATATTCACAATTAGAAATTACAAATGCAAGGATCTATTGGAGACAATATATCATCAGAGAACTGCAAGAAAACCAGAGAGACAAATTGCAAATTAAAAAAATGTGAATTTGTATGTGGGTTAAAGACATGATTGACCACCATAAACAATCCAAAGAATCTATAATCGTCTTTGCTACCTAAATGAGTTATTGAAAGATAACCTAGAATATGCTTAGAGCATAGATGTAAACAACAACAATATCATGTTAGGTCCAATTTAGGTTATAACAACTGTCGAGAGGGAAATGATCATTTTTAGATATCGGTGGGGATACAGATTGAGGCATTTATGGACAACATTGAGCTGCTCAAGATTTGTTATACTGGGTACAGATCCAACAGTGGGTCTTGACAGTTGGTTGAGGCTGACACTGGAGAAGGTGGAATGGGGAATCAACCTGATATGGGGCAGGTGGTATCATCATGGACTTTTGGTTTATGTGTGCATTGAGGGCCTAATTAGGAGTAAAATTGAGGGTTATAGTTTGCTTAGCAACTCTCTGTCTAGGTTGGTGAATTGGAAGGTTTGATATAGAGAGGCACATCAAGCAAAATGTATAGAGGCACAGAGATGCTACTGAGAACTCCAGAAAAACAGGGAGAGAGAGGGAGAGATGATTGGCAACGGGAGAACAGGAGGGTGCAGTGCGGGGGTTTGGGAAGGGGATGAAGACACAAGGGGGTGGGGGTATCATGGGGTCTTATTGCGAAATATAGTTGTTAGATCACATTGATTTACAATTTTAGGTTATTAATAATGTTTTCTACCAATATCATGGTGATAAAGGACATACTTCCTCACCTCCTTACTCTTTCACAAGAAATTTCCCTCCATTTGTTTTATATTTTATTGAAATTGTATTGGGATATGTCATTATATTTTATTCTTGTTTTTTTAAAATTTTCTGTTATAATGTAACTTTAATATTTTTGTTTTGGTTTCAATGCCTAATGTGGAACTTCTCTATAGTTTTTGGATCTCTTTGGAGATGCACAGTCAATCAAAAAAGCCTCCAATCGGCATGCTTTACTTTTTTTGCGTCAAAAGGGCTTGTTGATTTCAAAAAAAAGGCATGCTGAAGATTTTCTTGCCTCAGACAATGCTAAGATGGCAAAGAACTTCCATGAACCAGGTCAGTCCATGGTAGGGGCCTATCCAAATGTTCAAAGTCAGTGGCCAGCTAGTTATGGACAAACAACTCCTGCTTGGCCAACGGCCACCCAGCCACAGACCCAATGGAATCCTGGATATGCATCACATGTAAGTTATATATGTGTACTACCTTTTTGTGAAATCAGGCATTTTCTTTGGTCCTGCACCTTTGGACAATATCAATGCTTTATATCGTTCTTAAATTCTTGAGAGATTGCCATTTTTTTATTTGAGTTTTTTTGGCATTACTATGGTGTTAATGCCATTTGGTTTTATCTCCTATCTACTTTAGTTTGTCTCACAAGAATTGCGATTTCAGGCTGGATATTCTGCATATGGAAGTTATGCTAATTCTGGCCAGCCACAAGTTGCTACATCAGCTACTCAGAGCACTGGGTATGGTGCTTATCCACCAACATACCAGGTGGAGGTACTTGATGCTACTTGTTTTTTAGAGAATAGTTGTTAGATTATTCATTTCCAAGCATTTCCATGTTTAAGATTGGTAGAAGTGTAACAGTTTCTATTTTTGGAGTTCGGTCCTTGAGTGTTTTTTCTTATTTTGGGAAAGGTTAAGTATTTTTTATTAAAATAAATAAATTTTATCATATGAAGAAGCCAAAAAGCAAGTTGAAGTTTCCACGAAGCAAACTCACCTAGCTGCCTTCACCTTTGCTGAGCTTTATTGCATAATATATTCCTTTGTTTCTCAATTTGCTTTCTGGCAAATGTTGTAGGATCTAGGAGAAAGTTTTTTCCTCTTTCAGAATTGAAAGTTTTGGATTATGTATAATGTTTACATTCACACCTTAAGCTTACCTTCAAAACTATTCTTGTATGCTTTCTTATCTCAAAAAGTATTGTCAAGCCATTATTGTCAATTTTCAACTCAGTTTTTCTCAGTAGAGATGCAAGTTTTGGACCATTCTGTAAAAGAGCAAGTTGAATTCTTTCCATTCTTGTTTGATGAAAAATCCAATAGGTCACTGCAGGCGGATGGTGAAATTTTATATATGAAATTGACAACATTGCCATCTTGACTATTTTGACTTGTATGTAGGACTATAATAATTCTACCATTTCTGTTTAACTTGATCCTCTAGCGTGTTTTAACTTTTAATTGGTACTTCAGACTGATATTTTCCAGTATCTTCCAAGATTGTTTACTGTGACTTATTGTAGTTTGATTTGGATCATAGGATAGAAAAAGTCTGATTAGCATCAGGGATCTTCGTTTAAATATTTAGTTGGACATTCTAGTGAAGCTTCACTGCTTATCATCCATGTTTTGTTCTCATTATTTTTTGATTCCCAAACAGTGAGTTTTAGATGGTGTTTCTAATTGGGCAAAAAATTTCAGTTGGATATAAGTTATTTCGAACTGAAGTTTTAATCTAATTCTTGATTGTGAAGGCTTATCCTCAACCTGGTTATGCACAGCCATCAACCGCAGCAGTAGCACCAGGATTTCCTCAACCAATAGCTGCTCCACAGCCCTATTATGGCAGCTATTGATGAATATTGTATTTTATTTGACGCTTTGTCAGCAAGGCTAACCCTATTTCTGCCTTCTTTTGCTGCCATGAAGCAGTTGGAGCTTAATTGCTATGTGAAAATCGTGCTTGGTTTAAGGCAGGCCGTGTGGAAGCAGGAAGCATTCTGTTTCTATCTTCTATGCTTCCTCCAACCTGGGAACTAATCTTAATGTGATGTGCCTCTTGTTTCTTCTCTGTGGCTGCTGAGTTCTCAGTTTCTTTTGTGTAATGACACTAAACGTGTAGATAGAAATTTTTGTTGAATGCTGACGAGCAGTCTACGTTACAAACTCTCAATACTAATGGAGTAGAATCTACATGAGTGCAATTTTCTTGTCTTTTCTCTGTCATCTTGCTTATCGGCCATGATTATAGTGAGCGTTGAGTAGGTTTGACCTGTTTGTGTTTTTATATTCGGAACATTGGTAATTCACTGGAATTTAAATGGAAGTTATATGCTCATGACAATAATTTGTGCAATGTACCAAAATGCGTGCTTGTTAGCATTTCTGTACAACCGGAATTTGCGCCAGGTATTTTCCCCATTTATCACGTAATTCTAAAAGCTTATACAATGGTAAAGGTATCCAGTGCTTAAATAATTTATACTAGCTCAAATAATTTGAATCAAGGGTTTTTTTGTTACTTGGCCAAAAATAATTGGAAACCAATAGTAAATTAACAAAAATTAATTGCTTAACAGTAATTCTATTATAATTAACACTAAAATATCTGAGTTAAATTTAATAAAGAAAAATAATATAGTAAAAAATTCAATAGGACACATTCAACTACATGGATGTGGATCCTATTGCATAGATGTAGGATCCACTGCATATAGTGTGTCATGTTGAATTTCATGTTACATTTTCATATAGTGTATCATTGCTTATAAATAAATTCAAGTGTTTCAAATTTAGCTTAGAGATATAATGTACTACATTAAAACGCAGTATGAAAATGTAACATGATACACTACACTATGAATGTGGGATTCAGGTCTTATAATGTATCATGCTATATTTTCATACTGTGTTTTCATGTAGTATATCATTTTTCTTTAGCTTATTTACTACTATACTAAATAACTATAGGTAATAATAGAATACATATAACAATAAATCTTAACTGTTTAGTTTTATTTTAATAATTTTCATAAGTTTAAATTAAAATCAAATCAAAATTGATAATTTCATAAGCTTATTTACCACTACAATAAATACCGGGGCACGGTCGGGATGGTCACTTTCCAAATTTACACCGTTTCATCGCCTCCGTTTCAAATTTTGGATCCAAATAAAGCAACATGTCTCATAAATGACCCAAATCCGATAAGACTTCAGAGAGCGCAACGCATCGCAGAACCATTCACTCCCGGCAGAACAAATAAGGCAATGTGAGAGAGAGAGAGAGAGAGAGAGAGAGGAGAGAGAGAGAGAATGGTCGTCGGCAAGGTGAAGGCTGCCATGGGTTTCCAGCGCAGCTCTGCTACGCTCAAGGCTGAGAGTGCCCGCTGGACCTCCTCAACCTCCTCTTCCCATAAGTCGTCGCCGGGGTCCGTAGGCCAGCAGGCGCCGCCCACTCCGCTTCCATCCTCCAACCCCAAGACCGCCGCCGCATTCGTCCGCTCCTTTGGAGTTTACTTCCCACGCGCCTCCGCCCAGGTGCAGCCCCGTCCGTCCGACGTCGCCGAGCTTCTCCGCCTCGTGGAGGAGCTCCGGGAGAGGGAGTCCCGCCTCCGAACCCAGCTGCTGGAGCAGAAGATCCTCCGCGAGACCGTCTCCATTGTTCCCTTCCTAGAGAAGGAGATTGCCGACAAGAACGACGAGCTCGTTCGTGCCGGCGAACGGATCCAGCGCCTGGAGGCAGAGAAACGCGAGCTGCACGATGAGGTCGAGGGTTTGAGCTCCAGGTTACGTGGCGGCGAAGAGGCGAGCCAAAGGAGGGAGAAGATGATTGCAGACCTAGAGGCGAAGTTGGACGAGCTGAGAATGGCGGCTTTAGAACAGGGCAATCGCGAGTCATGGCATGTGGTAGAAGGCGAGGTGGACGAGTGCTCGTCGTCTCAGCGGTTCCAAGGGCTCATCGACGTTTCAGCGAGGTCGAATCTCCTCCAAAACTTTCGAAGACGCCGGAAATCCGCCGACATTGCTTCTCTTAATCAAGGCACCCAAAAGTCCGACATCGGAGAAGCGAAGGCAGATGAAGCAGAAGCCGAACGGCCGCATCAACAACACCATGGCCATGAGAAAGAGGAGGACTTCAAGCCCCGAGATCCTCGAGTTCCGAATCCCCCTCCCTCGAGAACCACCTCATGCAACTCCTCCACCTCGTCGTCGTCTTCGTGTTCTTCCTCCGAAATCGCAATTGCGACGAGCAAAGGTCCCGAATTGGCGGTACTTCCGCCGATTCCACCGCCGGCCACACTGACCCCACTGGCGGGGTCCAGTCCTAATGCCGGAGTGCGACCGCCTCCCCCTCCGCCTCCACCGCCGACGAGGGCGTCCAGGTCGGCGGCGACAAGCGTGAGGCGAGTGCCGGAGGTGGTTGAATTCTACCACTCACTGATGCGGCGAGATTCGAAGAGGGAGTCCAGCTGTGGAGGTCCAGAAGTTGCCGCTTCCCCATCCAATGCACGCGACATGATCGGCGAAATCGAGAATCGCTCTTCCCACCTCCTCGCCGTAAGTCCCCTTCTCCGTTCTCCTACGACGCGTCCTCTGTTCGCATCGAACCAATCTGTGTCACTCTTAAATTTGCAGATAAAGACTGATATCGAAACACAGGGCGATTTCATTCGGCTCTTAATTAAGGAAGTAGAGCACGCGACGTTCACCAACATCGAAGACGTCGTCGCCTTCGTCAAATGGCTCGACGACGAGCTCTCTTTCCTGGTGTTCTTCTTTCTCTTCGGTCCCAATCTCTTTTGTACATGCCTACTAACACTCTAACAGGTGGATGAGAGAGCAGTGCTGAAGCACTTCAACTGGCCGGAGCATAAGGCGGATGCCATGCGCGAGGCGGCGTTCGGCTACTGCGACCTCAAGAAGTTGGAGTCGGAAGCGTCGTCTTTCCGAGACGACCCCCGCCAGCTCTGCGCTCCCTCCCTCAAGAAAATGCAGGCGCTGCTAGAGAAGTACGCATGTTAGTTAACCTTAGTTTCTTCTTCCTGCTCCTCTTCTGCGTTAGGCATTGCTCAACCGCGGTCGTTCTCGTTCCGTTGCGCAGGCTGGAGCAAGTTGTGTACAACCTATCGCGTCTTCGAGAGAACGCGACGCATCGGTACAAGCGATTCGGTATTCCTTGCGAATGGATGCAGGAGAAGGGATACATCAGCCAGGTATCCCGTGCTCTCTCGTTCGTTTTTTCTTGCTCTGTCGTGGTATGTTGCCATACTCGGATAAAGAAAGGGCGAGGGTGGTGTTCGGCTACCGGCTGGACTTGGAAAGGGACGAGAGAACAAACTTGTTCCAATTGTCCAAGCCATCTCCCTTTGATACACGTGATCATGCGCAGGTGCACTCACGAGAATCCACTAGATTGGGTGCCTAAAAAAAAAAAATGATAAATTCCAATCAGTCTCGTAGACAGAAATTTTCCATCCACAATCCGGATGTCTTACCGTTGCACCATTGCCCCGGGGACTAGGTACCTAACAAAGAATCCATTCGATTGGGTGCTTAACCTCAATAAGAGGGCGTTTGATTGAAATTATTACATAATCAATCTAAGGTTATAAGATATACAATATAACCTCATATTGTTTGGTTCAATTTATATAATAAAAACCATAGGATATAAAACATAACTTATTATTATTTGATTCAATTTATCATTATTTATTAATAATGATAATAAATTAATAATATATAAAAAATATATATATAAATTTATTTTATTTTAAAATAAATTTATATATTTTTTAATAAAATAATTATTTTAATAAAATAATTCATTAAATTAATAAATATGATTCATCAATTTTATTTTTTAAAATTTAAAATAAATTTATATATATTTTAATAAAATAATTTATTAAATTAATAAATATAATTT
>JBBMKF010000040.1:1124941-1138913 GCA_037834155.1 Curcuma caesia | reverse complement strand
GTCACAACTTAGTTTTAACAGTTCTTAAAAGACCATAGTAGATTTCAAAAACAATTTAACATAATTTTTAAAAGAATTTTTAAAAGTATTTTTAGAATAATTTTTAAAAGGATTCTTTAAAATAGTTTTTCAAGAGAATTTTTAAAGATATTTTCAAAATAGCTAATTTTGAAAAACTAGTTATTGTCTTTTTAAATCAAAATCTTCTCCTTTACTTGACATGCCCTTAGAGACCTTTGTTAACCACAAAGTAATCTCCCTATGTGTTTTAGGATTTGATCCAAATCAAAAAGATAATTTTTAAAATTTAATCTAAGTCAATAGAACAAATAATTTATGATTTATAAAAAATCTTTTTAAAATAAAAATTTTAATCAAACTTTTAATTTGGACTTTCCCTTAAATCTGACACTTTCTTAGGCTCCTCATTAATCAAAAGACAATCTCCCTATGTGTCTTAGGAGTTGTTCCAAGTCAAAAGATCAATTTACAAAATATTTTGTAAACATGAGTTTTCAAAAATATATTTTCAAAGAGATTTTCAAATAATTTTTTTAAAAAAAATGTCTTTTAAAAATAGGATCTTTCAAGGATAACCTCCCCCTCAACTAGACACTTTCTTAGGACATCCTTGTTGACCACAAAATTTTTTTGCCTATGTGTCTTAGAGTTCTTAAATATAATGTTGAACTCTTTCTTTTTGAATACCTTCGAAAGGCGGAGAAGTCTCTCACAAGTTTGGATGCTTTTTTATTGCTTGGAATAGCCTCTTGTTAGTATGAAAATGCAGCAGTATTTCATCCTCAAACCCTTAAGAACTGGCACCTTCTCCTTCAAGCGAAACCCTATTTATACGGTTGTTGTTAGGGTTGATTTTCGCCTATCAATCGACTGATATCCTCTACCAGTCAAATGATTTGGTTAGCGACCAAATAACAACTTCTAAACATCCTAAAATATGTTTGATTTTATTAATTTTTAAATATCAATCGAATCGATTCATTTTTGTATACTTCTGAAATAGCATTAGTCGACTGATTATCCTAATCATTTGAATCAATTTCTTCTATTTGGTTCTAATTCAAATCAGTTGACTGATACACATAATCAGTTGAATTAATTTGAGTAACAAGATACATCTCTGAACAAGCTTTGTTTCACACTAAAGATCGTCCCACTCTGATATTCGAATCAAAAGTTATGAAATTTGAAAGTTTACTCTATTATTTTTGAACTTCCTTTGCATGACATGCGATCATCCTTGACCTGTTAAGATGTCCCATTATCTAACATTTGGTCAACCTTGACCTACCAGGACTTCATTGTTGTCTGGTATCTAGTCAACCTTGACCTGCCGAGACTTCATCGTTGCTTAACATCCGATTAACCTTGACTTGCCGAGACTTCTTCATTGTCTTACATCTGATCAACCATGACCTACTAGAACTTCCTCATTGCCTAATATCTGGTTGACCTCAACCTATCAGGACTTCACTATTTTCTAGCATCCGATCAACCTTAACCTACTAGGACTTCAAATTATCAAGTGTTTGGTCAACCTTGACCCACTTGGACTTTCCATCTCATGCCAAGTGTCTGGTCCTCTATGACCCACTTGAATTTTCCATCTCGTACCAAGTATCTAGTCCTCCATGATCCATTTGGACTTCTCGTCTCATGCCAAGTGCTCGATCCTCTATGGCCCACTTGAACTTTCTACCATTAAGTATCTGATCAACTTGGACCTACTTGACACCTAACCAATATATTGATCAAACATCAAAACCCAACTCAAGTCAAATTGAGCTTGGTCAACCTTGACCTTAAATCGATTACACCAATAATCTTTCCCCTTTTTAATGCTTGACAATATGTTTAAGTTAGACTAACTCATTAGCCCAACTGCTTTCATCATCCTTCTTCTCATGCCAAAGCATGAATGTGAGTTTTGTAACTTAAACCCTACATTCTCCCCCTTTGCACACATCAAAAATATCTTATCAAGATCCATTCATCTTGTCCAATCTAATCCTCTCAAATGAAGATTACCTACCTTCCATTTCATTAAATGCTCAACCTAGATTGCACAATCCTTCATTCATTCACTTATCCTTAAATTCTTACATTTTCATCCTTTCATATCCAATTCATGCCTTTAAGGTGGACCTCCCCCTCAAAGCATGCTCCAACCTCTATCATGAGGTTAAAATTTTAACCTTGAATCTAGCTAAACCTCCTTCTCAAATCCTTATCTTCTCCTGTTTAATATCCCTTTCTTATTTTCATCAAGAAAATCACCTTTCAATGTTTATTCAAGCATAGCACATGGTTAGGGATAGTTAAGTTACTTGGAATGAGCCTAAACACCTTAAACACATCCATTTTAGTGAAAATTATAAAAATTAGCTGACTAATTACTGATATCAATCGATTAATATAAAAAACTACACTTTTAATTTTTAGATCAAATTTCAAAAATACATAAGTAATTCTATAATATTTGAAAAATTATAAAATTTCATATATACATTACTTATGTTAAATAATATCAGAAAAAAATAGTTTAAAAATATATATATATATATATCTTATTTTCAAAGAATGATACAAAGTTAGAAATCATTGAAAATTTTAATATTTCACTCTAACTTTGTATTAATTCGATCAATGGTGATTTCTATCAACAAATAGACTTCACCAAGGTTTTTCAAAATACTTTTGAAATCATTTTCCGAACTATGATCTATGGGCTAAATGTACATGACTTGCAGATTAGCTTTCTCCATGCTTGATTAACACAAAATCAATTTATTTTAACGAAACTAAAGCCCATTTGATATATCAAATTACATTTTGAACTTAGTTCATTATCCTAACATCTAACTTATGTCTAATATATCTCAATACACATAGAAGTTAATCCAATTATCTTATGAGATGTAAAATTAATTTTTTTAAAAAATTAAGGGATCATGCATTTCTATCTAGGTATTCTATATTTGATCATCCTACATAGGATATCAAATAATGTCATTGATATCCTTAATTACAATCGATTGAAATAATGCATGTAAATGAATATGACATATATCAAATGCATAACTTCAACGAAAAATCTATTATAACTTAAACAATCTATGTATGATATGATATGGTTATACCAATTCATATTATCATGACAAGATAAATATATGAAATGATGTCATGACATGTGATAGGGCACATAAGTATGATAATTATAATAGAGTGAAAATACTTAGATTTGAAATCTTAACGTCGTCATCTAATCATTATGCCAAATATGCAATTTAACATAAGCGATCCTATCTCCCTTGAATTGTGCCAAAAATTCATATTTGACATATTTGATGATTTTATTCTATTTGTATCAATTTTAATCAATCTCAAGACTTTAGTTTTTATTGGCACACTATAAGATCCTTAATGATAAGATTTATTCTCAAGATATCACAATACATTGAAAATATCTTAAAATGCCAACTTCATTATGGTTGAGTTAACTACCCTTCCAATTAAGATTGACATATCCTATATCATTTAATGTGAAGAGATCACACTCATAGGAATCCAATACCTATTAGAGCTCCTTGGGTGCACTAGGTACTCACTAGGGATAACTTCCCTAGATATCTTCCTAATGACTCTCCTAGACTTCTTAGAAGCTAAGTCTTAGTTATGCTATTGTCCTCAAAGTTAACACTAGGGATAACCTCCCTTGTCATCTTGATTTGACTCTTAGACTTAGAGTTAATTCCATAACTATATGAAATTCTATGGTATGAGGACATGTTCTTCTTAGATTTATGTTTGTATCCCAAACCTTTCTTACCCTTAGATGATTCTTGCTCACATAAACCTAGGTTTTTCTTTTGGACCCTTTAATCTTGTTTGTCATTTTCTCTAGGGTCATTTCTAATTTATCAAATCTTGATCTCAAGACTTGATTTTCTTTCTCTAAATTATTAATTATTAACTTTTCATGATTTCCATTGGTATTTCTTTTTTTAGGCATATGTCTAATATTCTTAAAATTTTTGCTTAGATCTTTTCTATCCTTAGGTGGAGATGTTTTAGCGTGATATGACCTAAAGTTGTCCTTAGAATTCTCATGCTTCCTACTTTCATGACAATTATCACCAAGATGATAAAATCTATTTCTAACATGCTCATTATGATATAAGGCAATTGCATTATAAAATAATACCTTAGACTTTATCTTAAGAACTCCCCCTAGGTTTGAGCTTTCTCCTTTATTCTTGTTTTGATGCCTCCCCCTTGGGCATTGATTTTGATAATGCCATCTTTGGTTGCATGTAAAGCACATAATGTGCTCTTTGCCTTTCCGCACCAAGGGTTCAATTTTTTTTGGTTTCTCCTTTGTCTTAGGTGTCATTTGAACCTTCTTCTTAATTAATTGTGAGTACTTACTCTTATAGTACCCTTTGTTTCTACATTCAAAACATATGATATATTTTTTATCTTTATGAATTGAAATTGATATGCCTTCATAATTAGAGCTCTCTTGACTTGTTGAGGTGGTATGATATTCCTTATTGACTCCGGATATGGATGATTCATCTTGTTCCAATATCAATGTTCTATTCTCCCCCTCAATCCTTGATGTAGGAGTTTCTTCCATATCATTCTCCTCAGATGTTGACCACCTCTCAACTTCGGAATCCTCAATTTCTTATTCTAATGAGTCTCTCTCTTTAGATTCATCTTCATTTTGCATTGAGGTTGGAACTTCATGAAACTTAACCATCTTACTCCATAGCTCCTTTGCATCTAGATATTGACCTATCTTGCACATATATCATTAGGAATTAAATTTACTAACATTTTGATTGCCTTGTCATTTGTCTTCGATTTTTGAAGTTGTTACTCAGTCCATTTCTTTTTCTTGAGAAGTTTTCCTTTGCTATCCATTGGGACTTCAAATCCTTCCATTAGAACAAATTATTGCTCTATATCCATCTTCAAAAAATACTCCATTCTTAATTTTCAATGATCAAAACCTCCCAATCCAAATGGTGGAATACTTAGATGTTGTATTTGACTCCATGTTGGAGATTCATTCCAAAATTCAAACTCCCTTTAATGTTAACTTCTTCTAACGGCCAATCGAATGCCTTGTTGCTATCAAAGAGCTCAAACTCACACCTTCTTTTTTTCTCTAGCTTTGTACTCCTTCCGGTTGTTAGTTTGATAAGGAGTGGTCTGACTCTGATACCACTTGTTATAACCCATGCGAGCTAAGGGGGGCGAATAGCTTAGATTGCTTCTTGTCTTGATTCAAACGTGACTTCACATGCACAACTCCTGGATTTTACTTGGTATCTGCCTCCTTGAAGTGACTAATCCAAGGGTCCACTCCGAGCTATCTACCTCCACTATGAACTCCTTCTTTTCGGATACCTTCAGGAGGCGGAGAAACCTCTTACAAGTTTGTTCTTAAAAGAACACAATAATACAACAAAAAATAGGAATACAAATACAAATAAAAGTAAAAATACTTTTACAAATGAGATCTTGCTTTGAATGATTTCTTGTTGCTTGAAATAACCTCTTGTTGGTATGGAAATACAATAGCACTTCATCCTCAAACCCTCAAGAACTGACCTCTTCTTCTTAAAGTGAATCCTACTTATACAGTTGATGTTAGAGTTGATTTTCGCCTATTAATCGACTGATATCCTCTACCAGTCCATCGATTTGGTCAATAACCAAATAACTACTTCTGAACCTTTTGAAATCTATCTGATTTTATCAATTTTCAAATATCAATCAATTGATTTATCAATTAATCAAATCAATTCATTTTTATACAGTTTTAAAATAGCACCAGTCGACTGATTACCGTGATCAATCGACTGATTACTATGATCAGTCGACTGATTACCTTGACCAATTAAATCAATTTGCTTCTATTTAGTTTTGATCTAAATTAGTCGACTAATATACATAATCAGTCAAATCGATTTAAGTAAAAAAGATACATCTTTGAACGAGCTTTGTTTCACACTAAAGATCATCTTATTTTGATATTCGAGTCAAAAGTTATAATATTTGAAAGTTTGCTATATCATTTCTGACTTTCTTTGCATGACATCGGGTCATCCTTGACCTGCCAAGATGTCTCGTTGTCTAACATATGATCAACCTTGACATGCTAAAACTTCATTGTTGCTTGATATTCTGTCAACCTTGACCTGCCTGGACTTCCTCGTTGTATATTATCTGGTTGACCTCAACCTACCAAGACTTTATTATTGTCTAGCATTCGATCAATCTTGACCTGTTAAGACTTTAAATCACTAAGTATCTAGTCAACCTTGATTCACTTGGACTTTCCTCTTGTCAACTTCCTTATTAGACTTCCGATCACTATGTGTCTGATCAACCTTGCCCCACTTGGGCTTTCTATCTCGTGTCAAATGTCTAATTCTCCATGATCCACTTGGACTTCCCGTCTCGTGCCAAGTATCTGATCCTCCATGATCCACTTGGACTTTCTACCATCAAGTATTCCGTCAACCTATACCTACTTGACACCTAATCAATATATTAATCAAACATCAAACTCAACTCAATTTGAGCTTGATCAATTTGGTCAACTTTAACCTGAGATTGATTGCATCAATAATTATATTATTATATAGGATATATATTACCATCTCATCCACTTCTATACTTATTGTGTTGTCGCATAAGGTGTCACCGCTTGAATTCAAGTTTTGATCACTAGGATCAAAATTACTTACATTTTGACTAGATAATTCCACCGCATCTTCCTCAAGGTTGTATACAAAAGCCTAAATTTCATCAAGATATTCTCCTAGAAAGTCAAACTTAGTTAAATAATAGTATTTTCATGAAAGATAATTTCCATAGTGATAAACATGTGTTTGGGTCTATGAAGATGAACATAAGCAATACATCAGAATAAATGAGGAGGTAAGTTTGGGACTATTGGAGCAACAACAAATTCTACAAATGTTTGTGAGGGTATTTTGGCCTTTGAAACATAGTTGAGTTGGTTATGACGAGACAGACTTACTGAAGTAGGCAAGGATCGACGAATCTCAGCGAAATGGAGATAATGTCCTCCCTCGTTGTGGCTAACTGCAGCTTCTCGTTTTACCTTCTCATAGATGATCGTGAAGTTAACCGTGTGGGGTCATTGGATGATGAATTTCATCTTTTATTGAAGTGAGGGTATTTTGAAGTTGATAAAACTGGATGGAACATGATTGATTAGATATAGAAAGGCTTCACCCTAGTAGATAAGGACATGTGAGCTTCGAGGGAAGTCGAACAACCTGCAATAAGTGTCCATTCTTGCAATCAGTACACCATTTTTGAGGTGTATCGAATAACTAGTTTGATGAATTAGGCCATGAGAGTTTAAAATTGCTAAAGTCTAAAATTATGATATTGGGATAAATCAAAGTTTCACATTGAAAATACATAGAAAATATCCTGGAATTATAAGATAGAACATATTTGAGGTATGAGACATTTTGGGTAAAGCTCAAAAATAAAACTATAAGGATTTGGGGCTAAAGTGGATAACATCATACCGTTTTGAAGATATATGTGAATTTAATCGGATCTAACAGTGATATCAGAATAGGTCTATGTGGTATCATGTGAGAACCCTTATAAAGAAATGGTTGGAGGCTCCTAGTAAGAGGTCCGATTTATAAGATGGAAGATATCTCATTGGTATGCGGCCTTTTAGGTAAAGTTTAAAAATAAAACCATGAGGATTTGAGTTCAAAGTGGACAATATCATACCGTTTTGAAGATATATATGGATTTCATCACATAACTTTCGATTTGGATTTCACCAAACATAACCAAGTCATCTAAGTATAATAGTATACGGAGGTAACATGCCTAATGTTGGAACTCTAGATTGTCACTAAATACCACACTGAAAATAGACGTTTATTTAAATCAAATTAAAGGAAATGAGATATTATGGCTTTTTGCAAGTTCACTTGCATCACATTTGAAAATAGATATATCCAAATATTTACACAAATTAGCAAATAACCTTTTTTAAAATACCAAATGAAGTTTGTTGTAGTTAGAGTTAGATCTCAGTTGTCTTTTTTGATGAATGAGTTCTCTCTAATGTCAAAGCTCATCGTAATCTACTGGATGTCCTTAAAATCACAATAATCAAGCTAAAAAATAATAACACAAGACAAGATAATAGTGATTTGAGAGACTAATAAAAAATTATAATTTAAGGATGAAACAACCAACATAGAATCAGATGTAAAGTACTAGTAATATGTGAAGACTCTTCTGTCATAATCGGGTGGTATTACCATGTGGAGATATTTTTGGGAGGATGAGTTAAGAGTTGAGACTTGTCTAATATCAAATGAGAATGTTTAAGATATTTTCCTAGTGTTTACGGTCACCAATGTTGATGTTGTAGGAATGATATCCCTTTTTTCTCTTAACTTAGAAACTATAAAAAAATGGTAAATCTCAGTTAACCTCATTGACTATTTCTGGAATGATCAGCTTGGTCCCACGAAAGTTTCCCACCAGCCATCAGGGTAAATCGAGAAGTGCACGTAGTTGGGGATCGAACCGCAGATGTCTGGGTGACAACCTGGATGTCCTACCGCGACACCATTGCCCCGAGGATTAAAATTGTAGTGGGTAAATTTTTTATAGTGATCGACCTCACCGCTGAAACGGCCCCATATTAGAAAATCCCCTAAAGAATTTTTTGAAGGCACGATATCACTATGTTGATAAGAGCATACTACCTCAGCCAATAAATACATATTGCTAAGACTTGAATCGTACAACACCTCAATCAACAAATACATATTGCTAAGAGGATTCAAACTCAAAACCTCAAGCAACACGTCTTTATGCTTACCAATTGAGATAAGACACTTCAACAATAATTTAGAAACTATAGAATAGAGGAAAAGTTTTTAAAATATGAGGGGCTAATATGTAATATTCTACATTAATCTATTTAGATCATTGCCCTTATATTCAATCTTTTTAAATATGGCAATATTTATTGACTAAACCCAAAGATATCATATTTATATTTAATGATGTGACACATGAATTAATTGGATATATTAATTAAGAGAGTCAAAGTGTTGACATAAACTATATATTATATATATTTCTTAGACCAGACAAAGTTGATTAATTGAGGGTTTAGAGTTAATCCCAAGCTGACACCACATCATCACAGGAGCAATTATAAGTGGCCCCAAACCTTATAAAAAATAAATTAATGTAGCTAGCACACTTTTGTTGATCAAAAGCAGGCCACTTTCACAAATATTCTTAATCTTCTATAACCACAGGCATGTATATATGTGATTGAATAAGAATTTTATTCCCACATTATCGAAATCCTATTACACTAACTTGTGTGTCACTGTCACTTCAATGATCATCAAATCGTTATTCACAGCATGCTAGATCTGCTGAAATAGATATATATCCAAATCTAACTTGATGCTTCAAATCAACTGGTTTATCTAAAAAGAACCTTTGAGAAAAATTCGCTACAAGGACGTAACACTCTCTGAGATAAGCATTTAAAAAGAAAAGAAATTAAAACTATATATCTAAAGACATTAAACGAATCAACTTGACACCATTCTTTAACACATCAACATTTGTTAAATTAATATATAGAATTACTATTCAAATTACGTACAATCATAAGCTCTTATAATAAAAATAATTAATGGAGTTTTATTTTTTCAAAACACACTCCTTTTTGTTTTCACCCTAAAATACACCCTATTTTGCTAGTTAATTATATATAAGAGCTAATATGCAAATAAGTTTGAACTTTTGAAAATTAAAGTTTCAAATTAACATCGTTAGTACATATATATTTAAAGTAGTTATAATCTACATACGAACCTTATGTTGGTCCATAATTTTTGTTAGTTCGAAATTAGTCTCTAAACTAATTTACAAATTAGTTTGCCATCGTTCTATAACATAATTCGTCAGTTATTGAGGTGTAAGGTGTTAATTAGACAATTTTAAAATCTATTTACACCTTGCAAATCCTAGGTTAACATCATTCACATATGAGACAACTATACTCTTATATATTGGTTTAAAATTATTTGGTTTTTGAAGGGATGTAACTGTGGTTAGATCGATTATACTCATATCAATGACTTGGTATAATTGTCATGTGTGAGTGTAATTACACATATTAACTTGTACCTTGAAAATTTTTAGATCAATATCATTCACATATTTAAGATAACCATGGTTATATATATGGTAGAAATAAAATGTTATATTGTAATTGTGTTTTATAAAGAACATTTACATATATTTATATGTGGACTCACCATAAAGGCTAATTAAATCTATAGTTTAAATGATTAATTTTATCTAAAACATAAGCATGAGACTATATATATATATATCTTAGATTAAGTTATATTTTATCTTATATGTCACATCCATCATGCTAAAGCATAGATATTATTCAGGTCTAATTGTTAAAATAATATTAACAAAAGTATAAATCTTAAAGTGTTATCTGATATCACTGGAAGTATCTTTATGACGGTATGATATTATCCGTTTTAAATCTAAATTTTTATAATTTTATTTTTGAATTATACCCAAAAGATCTCATACTAATAAAAATGTCTTCCATCTTATAAACCCAGAATCTTTTTTATATATTTTCAATGCGAAACTTTGATTGTATCCCAACAATCCACCCCTTAAATAAAGAACCAGTACTGGGAGCTCCCTTAATGATCCCAATGAACTCCTTAATAGTCTGGGCCCCAACGGATCCGCCCCCCTAACAGCATATATATATCTAATATGATATTGTCCAATTTAGACCTAAACCCTCATAGTTTTATTTTTGAGCTCAACCCAAAAGGTCACATCATTGTTGGATTTAATCTCTTAAAGTGGACTTAGTGGTAATTTGTATATGCGAATAAAAAATTGAACTCATTTAAGTGATCTAACTAAGGTTTATCGGGTTTTGAATTATCGGATATCGATTAAATATATAGAACTCATTAGTCCGTTCCGTTATTATCTATAAGCCAACAACGGATCAGATTTCTATATATAGAGTTTGGTTCCTGAGGGTTTAGGATTTTTAATTGATATCTTGCTTTTGTTTCCCATTGATGAAAGTTTTACGGCGTCTGTTTCGGTTGAAATCAGCTTCTGGATGTGTCACCGATTCGGTCCTCTCACCAGGATGGAGCGGGATCAAGAGGAAGGAGCACGAGGAAGTCTCCCGGCCCTGAGAACAAAGAAGCAGTGAGATGGTAGGCCAGGGGGTGTTCTGGCGCGACCACTCCGATGCTTAAGTTAGCGAAGAAGAAGAAGAAAAACAAGAGCGTGGAGAAAACAATATTTGTGTGCGTGAACGCGTACCTCAAATAGAAGAGAGTGGTCACTTATATAAGTGAGAGGAATGTACCGTCATGTCGTAATTAAGGAATATTCCATCATAGTTAATGATGTGTCAAGAATAATCAGGGTATCAGTCCCATCACAGATACGCGAGGGTCTCGTCATTTCGCACGTGGGTGTCAGAATGACGAGTGGCGCTATAATAAATGAATGGCAGACGGCGCTAATAAATGAAGGATATAGGACTGTCAGAAGGAATTATAGGAACATAGCGAGGCAGGACACCGTGAGGACGGGTGATTCGGGTCCCGAACCAATTGACTCCGAATGGAGGTGGTACCGCCGAGTCAGCTATAAGTCCTTGGGGTTACAAGAGAAGTCAACAGAGAGAGGATTCGAATAGGGGATCGGCTCGGGCGGCTATCCGATCCGAGTTAGGATTCGTCTTAAGGTGATCGTCGATTCGCCCAAGGATCCGACTCGAGGTGATCGCTGATTCGCCTGAGGATTCGGCTCGAGGGAGTCGACTCGGATGAGTATCTGATTTGCCTGAGGATTCGGCTCGAGGTGATTGCCGATTCGCGTAAGGATTCGGCTCAAGGTGATTGCCGATTTGCCTGAGGATTCGGCTCAAGGGAGTAGGTTGCCAGCCGCGAGTGGGGAATTGAGTCGGGTGGACTCATCAGGGGAGCGGCTTTTGACAAGCCTTTAGATTCAGCAAGGAGTTGAGCACGGAACAGAGTTGTCCACTCGGGTCGGACTCGAGTCAGATCCCATATCTTCTGTATATTATCCCCATAACACAATCCTCCCCGCTAGTCTAGTCGAAGGGAGCGTGAGTCAAATTGACTAGAACAACTTGGGTCCGAGTCCGAGCCAGATCAGAATCAAAAGTGCCTGTCTCATAAACACTTCGATCAAATCAACATTAGACAGATTGTGCACATGGCGAAGGGGCATTGGCGTGTCAGAGGCGCAGTATGGCGGCGCGCACGCACAAGGCATGGTCGAGGTCTTTTTCGAAGGACTCATTTAATGAAATGCGACTTTCAATGGGATTTACGGATCGTCATCATGACGACAGAAGATCTGCTCGGGAAAACGTGTGCATCGCACGGTAGAGATTGAATCCCGCATTTTCATATCCGTTGAATCGGATGGATAAAGACCGTTTAGGGTTGAGAATAAAAGGGGGCTGAGGGAGCAAGCGCGGAGCGCCCGTACCATCGACTGCATGACTCCTACTCTTCATCTTCCTCAGTCCAGCCTCTGTCTTCTTCTCCGGTGAACCCATCTCTACATCGAGTAAGCCTCCATCTTCCTCCTGCTTTCTTTTCCATCTTGTATATTATTCGCAGCCATCGAAAAATAGGGTTAGTAGGGATGGCGTCTGAGTCAACAACTTCTTGTTATGAGTCTAAGTCGTCTGAGTTCACCAGCGAGTCTAGGTTTGACATTAGACTGAAGTACGAGATACCCAGTCACTATAGGATTAAGGTTCCTAAGCGTCGCCATCACCCGAGTCATCCTCCGCCAAGCTTCGTTACCTTTTTCTAGGGTCAATTTGAGGGTGGACTTCGTTTCCCAATTCCAACCTTCTTCCAAGAGTTAGCCAAGTAATTCCAGCTACCTCTGAACCAGTTAGCCCCCAACTCTTTCCGACTCCTCTGTGGAGTCGGACTTGTCTTTAAGGTATATGCCATTCCATTGAGTCCTACCATCTTCCATTTCTTCTTTTACCCGAAGAAGAAGGAAGATGGCGTTTTCTTTTTCAACGCCTGACCCGGATCAAACTTCTTGGATAACTATCTAACTTCCCGCAAGGGTTGGAAGGATAAGTTCTTTTTTGTTTGTCCTCCGAATCCCTTCTACTTCCCCTCCAAATGGCAGAGCGAACTCCCAAGTCCGCCACCCCTAAAGGCGTACAAGAAGGACTCAGTCTACATCGAGACGTTCGAGCTACTACAAGGGATGAAATTCGATGTCGACCAGTTGATATCCGAGGAGGGGCTACTATATCAGGCATGTATGAGTCCGATATCGGTGGATTTACCTCAACCACTCGATAAAGTTTAATAGGATCTGGGATTTTGTAAGAACTAATTTAAATATCTTCTTTTGTTTGCAGACGAACTCTAGATGGCTGCCTCAACAAATAAATACTTGAAGTGGGACAAGGTGTCGTTCGAGGCGATGCTGACACCCTCTGTTTCTGCTGAGGCCCTCGCCGCTGCTGTCCCTGAGAGTGCCGAGGGAAGAGAAACTTCAGTCAAGACCCTAGCTCGAGGATCGTCACCCACTCGGGAAGAGGAGTCGGGCGCCCCACAACTTCCCGCCGAGGAGGCGAGTCAGGTTGCGAAGCCCTCATCATCCCACCACTCCAAAAGACCTTCTTCTTGCTCGACGAGTAAGGAGGAGAAGTGATTGCAGAAGTCCAGAAAGTCGCTCAAGGCTGACGTTCGGCAACCTGAACCAAGCACTTCAAGGGAGGAGGTCCCGGTTTCCCTAGCCGAGTTGGCACAACCAGCAGGAT
>JBBMKF010000040.1:1077470-1092608 GCA_037834155.1 Curcuma caesia | reverse complement strand
TCTCGTCATCAATAAATAAATAAATAAAAGCAGATTCATCCACATAGATGTATGTGCTCAATCGATGCAAAATCCAACGAAAACCATACATGTCAGAGATCAGGCAGTTAGATCTTAAAGATTACGGTAGCCAAGACCACACTCGGTTTTGATCTAAAGAGATCCAACTATAGGAACCAGCAAAAAAAAAAAGAAAGAAAGAAAAGGAAAACGAAAGACATAAAGAATAACAAAAAAGATCAAAGATCGTACGCTTTCCACCTCCCAAGATCTGGTGTACGGGCTTCTCCCTACCGAAGAGGCGGAAGATCTTGGCCTTGGCGGCCTCCGCCGCCGCCGCCACCGTGGACTTCTCGTCGTCGGACGACGAGGAATCGTCAGCGCCGTGGAACTTCTCCTTTATCTGATCCAACAGCGACTCCTCGTGTTCCGCCATCGCCGGGCTCGCGTCCTCAAGCCCTCTTCTCTCCTTCTCCTCTCAAATTTCTGAGATTCTTGAAATTGATTCACAGCGAGGAGGGCAGGTTTTACGTCGTACGCTTCGACGCCGAGATGTGATCATGTCCGTCGAACCCTAACCGGGGCGGATTCCACGAAGGCGCTCCGTTTTCTCTAACGGCGCCGTTTACTAATCGCATGTCGTGCGTGGGCATCACATGCTTTCATGCGACACGAATCGGGATACGATCACGTCAGCCGTCTCTACCGAACGCACGGACGCGTGGCCGGTACCTGTGAGTTAGGTTCGAAGTCGGTTCGGCATTTGGCCCCGCGCAGTTATTGAGCTCATCGTTGCCAGCCAAGTGGCTAATTGTAGAGGTTTGCTCGGCGACACGTAGGACGGTAGAATATTCTAGATGGAGCAGACGTGGTGCCCACACATGAGAATCTGTAAGATTTGGTATCCACGTGACAACGTACCGTGACGCCTATATATATACATATATATATATCCAGGAATTTTCAATTCTCTCTTAACTTTCAAGAAATTGGATCTCTTTTAACTATAAATTCTAATTAAATATAATCAACACTTTGAATACGAAGTACAATTTAAATCTGTAGGTTTTACTTTATAATAATCTATACACGCTGCAATTCAAATTAAAAGTGCAGTTTTTAGCTGAAATATCCTAATCCATTTACACATTTGGCCTAGTCTATTCACTCAGCATACTCGATTCGATTGGCCCATTTTACACACCTAACTTATCCAGTTCAACAGGTCCGCTCAGTGGACCAACCCCGACCAGGTAGCAGTACCAATCAGGAGTCAAGATTTCACCAAAATCTGTTTTCTCTTGGCCAAGCCCGGCTCACACTACTTGGGTTGGAGTCCTTTTAATCGACCCAAGCCCACAACATATCAAATATGATCAAAATTTTAATTTTGTTCTCGACGGTGACGTACGTGCCCATCTTAATTATGAGACAGGAGGCATGGAGACACCTGAAGTGACCGATGAGGGTCAAATCAGCTCATTTTGAATGTCGATCGATCGTTGGCCGGCTCCAATATTCCAGTACGTTCTCTGAATCAATGCATGCGTATCTCTTCCAGCTAGCCATCGCCCTTTTCTTTTCTGCGTGCTCCATCGCCATCACGCGCCTGCCCTACACTAGCACCTGCACAGTGCAGCGACAGGGACAAGGCCGCGCGCGCCCGCGCTCCTTTAATAATCTCCCCATGGACTCAGCGCCGCCCGCCCACATGCATGGAGAGAACTAACGGTGGCGGAATGCCCAGTGCTGGAGGAGCAGTGGCTGCAGTATCTTGTTCGCTGACAAATAGATCGCACCACGCCTACGTGTTCATACCTCCATATCTACTATACGCACGAATCCATCTACACGCATGATCTGATATATCGATCGATGATACTATACGATACCTGACACGCCATTATATTGACCAGACAAGATGCATGCAAGCGATCAGCCAAAGCCACACTGGATGGCCAGCAGCGATTCCAGCTTGCCATCGATCACCTTTTCTTTTCCCCTCTTTGCTGCAGGGCTAACGTGGGGGACCGAGCGAGCGTTGCATTCCACTTCACAGTGCTTCTAACTAAACCAGATCAGGACCGACTGCATGCATGCCTTGCCTGCTTAGTCGGATAAACCAGGCAATCGAAAGTCACTGTTGCTTGCTTATTCCCTCATAGTTCTCCAAATCATTTGAGGAGGACATGGCCGGTAGTGGTGGGCTTTCAGAATCAAGTCGCGCATCTTCCTTGAACAGGTGGTACTTGTGTCCATGCCTGCAGTGGCAGGGGAAGACTTGTCGTCATCATCATGCATTCAGGAACATTATTCTAGCTAGTAGCTTTAGTTGAGATGATGTAACTGTAATAGTAGAAATTCATATTCTCAACGTAACTATCAGCAGAAGAGTAATTAATTAGTAAAGAAGAGCTCGCATGCAGCCTGATAATTGGATTGTTAGGTAGGTCAGAATGGCAAGAGCTGTGGACAGGAGGTAAAGAGAGAGAGAGAGATAGACTTTTTTATTAGAACTGACTGCGAAAGGCCACGTTGCTTTCGCATATTTGATCTCTCTGAGGACTGTTCAAAGTTGGGTGGAGAATCCAGCATGCATGTGAAGTCAACTGAACCATCCCATTGTCCAAGATTCAGGATCAATCCAAGATTCCACCTTTTTGTTTCATCAACAATATATTTCAGGTTCTTCTTTTTTTTTTCTAGAAAATTATTTTTTGTGGTTGCTTAATTTCATGTTTAACACTTTTATATGACTTTCCCTCAGAAATAAAGTTTAATTAGGTATGTATATATATATTTCTTGTTGAACATTAACAAGTCAAGTGCCTTGGAGGATTTAGGGTTTGTTGGATTGAAAAGGGAAATCACATGCCCATTTTTTTTAGTTCCATTATGTCTGTGAATATATATGGTGTTAGCATCGAACTTTTGTCTATGTTAACTGTTTGTGACATGTTACTTTATATTTTGTGAACTTGCTTAGTTTAATAGAATCTAGCTCACATTTATTTTGTTTCCATAGGTGAACTAGAATAGATTGCATAGCCTACCTAAGTGGATCGCACTGCTCGTGTAGCTACCCTAGATTTATTGTGTATCATCATTGCACGAGGAATGATTCAAGATTGGATGACATATATAGTCAATCTCTTTTTCAATATGTTTTAGACGGTATTCAAATATAATTGTGAAATATCTAACAAAAAAAGTACTTTAATACTATCAAAATATCGAAGAAAATTAGTATTTGAAAAACACCTAAACAAATTACATTGAAGAAAATGGAATATAGAATTAGATAGTGTTTAATTTAGTAAATGTTGTGCGTGCAAATGATTTTACTTTGGAATAGAAAAAAAGTTGAATTATTGCTATCCAACTAAAGATTAGACAATTCAATAACGATGAAACATGCAATAATATTATTTGAATAGGCAATCTTGAGTTTAGGGTGTTTGAGCAATATAATTGATCTTTGGTTAAGGTTGATCAAGTTTGAGATGACTCGAATTAATTTTTAATGTTTGATCAATATATTTGATATATATGAGAGCGAAAAGTCTAATAGGTCAAGGTTGATCGGATACTTGACGATAAAGAATTAGTTTAAATGAGTTATGATTGACTAGATATTTGATAGTTGGAAATCTAATAGGAAGTTGACAAAGACCAAGTTTAAATGGGTTATGGAGAATCAAACACTTAGTAGTTGAAAATTTAATAGAAAGTTCATAAAGGTGAAGTCCAAGTGAGTCATGGAGGGCTAAACACTACATGAGATATAAAGTAGTCCAAGTGAATTAAGGTTGATTGGATGCTTAACAATATTGGGAAAAATTCAACTAGGTTAAGAAAAATTAACTATTTGGTAATGAATAAGTCTTGGTAGGTTAAGATCAAGGTTGACCGAATGTTGGACATGAGATGAAAAATCTTGATAGGTCAATGTTAATGCGATACTAGATAATGATGAAATCCTGACATGTCAAGTTGATCAAATGCTCACACTTATGTTTTTTTCTATAGATGAACTAGAATACATTGCCTAGCCTACCTAAGTGGATCGCATTGCTCATGTACCTACCCTATATTTATTGCGTATCACGAGAAATGAATCGAGCGAGATTGGATGACATGGTCAATCTCTTCTCCAATATGTTTTAGACAATACTGAGATATACTTGTGAAATATCCATCAAAATATTGAAGTAAATTAGTATTTGAAAAACTTCTAAACAAATTGCATTGAAGAAAATGGATATAGAATTAGATAGTGTTTGATTTAGTAAATATTATGCACGCAAATGACTTTACTTCGAAGTAGAACATAAGTTGAATTATTACCATCCAACTAAAGATTAGACAATCTATTGGAACCGATGGCATTGTTAGAGAGGTGAATAGCGATTCGCTTTGTTCTTATTCATCGATCATGTGCTCATTTACAAAAGGTTAATATGCAACAAAGAATACAAATAACACATACAAAATAGAACAAGCATAAGAGACACCTTGATTCTACGTGATTCAGAACTCTTGATTCTTATTTCATAATTTAGCATCTTAGTGTCTGAAATCTTCCACGAAACCCTCTTTTATAGGCTTCAAGTCATGACTGAAAACCACTCAACAATTGATTGTTAGCTCCTATTAGTCGATTGTTCTTCTAGAATTCAAATGTCGCACCCGTAGAACGACTCTTTCAACTTAGCATCAACCTTAACAGTTGATTGTTATTCACCATCAATCGATTATTGTCGTATCAGTTGAGTGCCTCATTGAGTTCAAAATTTTATGTTCACTCTAATAATGTTATAAGTCGATTATGTATACTCATTAGTCGATATGTATACTCATTAGTCAACTGGTATAATTAAACAAACCCTCTTAAATCCTCTTAAACCCCAAACTTGAGATTTTGGGGTTCATTAGTTGATTGCTAGTCTATAACAATCGACTAATACCTCTACTTCAATTTTATTAAGGTTGAATTTTCACTCTGCCTAGTATCTGGTTGACTTAATTAAATCTATTATAACCTCCTTTGCTTAACATCCGATCAATCTAAATCTATTAATTTTTTTTGTTTAACATCTGATCAATCTTGACCTGTTGGGATTTCACTATCGTTTAACATTCGATTAATCTGGAGCTATCAAGATTTCACTGGTTGTTTAGTATCCGATCAACCTTAACTTACTGGGACTTCACCTTCTAGTGACATCTGATCCTCCATCATCTTTCAGGATTTCACTTCTCATGTCAAGTATTTGATCCTCTATGACCTATTAAAACTTCTACCATTGCTAAGCATCTGATCAACCTTGATTCACTCAGACTTCACGTCTTATGTCAAATGTTCAGTCCTCCATAATCCACTTGGACTTCGTCTTTACTAACTCCTTGCTGAACTTTCAACTGCTATGTCCGATTCTCCATGACTCATTTAGACTTCGTCTTTGTCAATTCTCAGTTGAACTTTTAACAATCAAGTATCCGATCAACTGTAACTCACTTGGACTTCTCCATCATCAATTATCCAATTAATCTTGATTTACTTGACTTTTTCTCTCACATTAAACATATTGATCAAATATCGAAATCAAATTTGAGTCAACTTGAGTTTTGTCAACCTTGATCAAAGGTCGATTGCTCCAACAAATTCAATAACTATGAAACATACAATGTTATTTGAATAAACAATCTTGAGTTGAGAGTATGGATATAACCGATGACCTTGGTTGATTTGGATGATGAACGAATATGATGATCTAATTAGATGAATGCCACTAATTAAAACCTTTTGTGGATACAAAGTTGTTATATTCTTATTCATCAAAATGCAACATCCCCTTTGGTTTGATCTCTATCTTAATTAATTTCATGCATGCTCTAGTATTTCCAAAGACAAACTAGCTAGTGAGGTAGGACTATGAAACCAAACCCGGATCGGAGAAGTTAGTTTGATCGATATCTTTCACATTAACGACATGAGATATTGAGATATATATATATCAAAAGAAGAAAAACTAAATTAAATAAAATTCAACTCCACGCCACTACACACAAATTGCACACCAACATATATAATATTATACACAATGTGCATAATTAACAACAATTAATCACTCTCTCAATCTTTCATTCTCTGTCACTTAATTGTCAGTAAACAACTACAACAAACAACCACATGTATACATCAGCAAGATATACCAATTAAACTAGCAACACAATTAATATTTATATATAGAAAAACCTTCTATATATATATATATATCTCTCATCAACCATGATCATGCATATTGCCTCCAACGTTGCTGGATATCATGAGCTATTCTCGTGGCGTCCGCTGAAGTACCCATCAAGCCTTGCCGTGTGAATCCCACGGCGTAGAGGCCTTTCTCCCCTTTCCAACGACATGGAAACGCTTTGCGTGGAAATCCATCCTTCTCGGAGAAAAATTCTCGCTCCTAATTATATATTTACATATATATATAAAAGCTTATAATTAGTAATTACATCGAACAGTCTTTCTAATTCTACATTCATAATGAGAACGTACCTTTAACCATGTAGGGACGTTGCTCTTGTAGCCTGTCGCTAAAATAATTGCGTCGAAGTCTTCACACCTTCCGTCCACAAACTCTGCTCCCGGGACAGTTAAACGTTTTATTCCAGGAAAAACCTGCATTCGAATACAGATATTAATTATTAAATAATAATAATAATAATAATAATAATAATAATAATAATGTGAACGGACCTTGACTTGGCCTGACTTGATCTTGGCGAGGCCACCGGCATCGAGAACCGGTGTCTTCCCCGAGAGGGACTTGAGCTGGAGCGGACCCAGATCGGGTCGGGGCAAGCCGAACCGGCGGGTGTCACCGAGCATGAGCCGGGATATGAGTAGGAGAATGCGGTCCACGGCCCGGACCGGGAGCCACTTTAGCAGCCACATGGAGAGGCCGAAGGTGGACCGGCCCAGCATCTCCCGCGGGAGGACGTGTACCTGCAGCCGACGTCGATCGGCATTTCATTATTCTATTCGTTTTAAGTTTGTGGAATAAAGCAGTAATTAACGATAATGATTTTAAAACAGAGGATCGATTCCGCCATTAGCGAAACAGGGGCGAGCTTGGCTGCTCTATTTCGATTGAGGAAGAAGGCATGTAAATATAATATGCGATAGATATATCAAAACAGGTGCAGCAGATAGATTCGAACTAACCGTGTCGCGGACGACGATGGACGGCCGGGCATTGTGGTTGCAGAGGTCCAAGCAGACCTCCATTCCGGAGTTGCCGCAGCCGACGACGAGCACGCGCTTGCCCTCGAACTCGGCGCCGCTGCGGTAGGAGCTGGTGTGCACGATGGCGCCGCGGAACGTCGCGGCGCCGTCGATGTCCGGGATGAACGGCTCCGCATTCTCGCCGGTGGCGACGACGAGCCAGCGGGAGAGGTAGTGGATGGTTCGGGCGCGTCCGGGGACACTAGCCTCGACGCGCCAGAGGTCGAGGCCGCCGTCGAAGGTGGCGCGGACGACGGTGTGGTTGAAGTTGGGGCGGAGGTGGAAGCGCCGGGCGTAGGCGTCGAGGTAGGCGACGAACTGGCCCTTGGAGGGGTACTTGGGAAAGGAGGCGGGGAAGGGGGAGAGGGGGAGCTGGCAGAAGCGCTTGGGGAGGTGCAGGCGGAGGCGGTCGTAGGTCTTGAGCTGCCACAGCGGGGCGAGGCAGGCGGAGCGCTCCAGGAGGGTGCTGGGGACGCCCTTCTCCTTCAGGCAGGCCGCCACGGCGAGGCCAGAAGGGCCGGCTCCGACTATAACGGGTCCGGCGACCCACACTGTGTCCGGCAGCGACGACGCCTCCCCGGCGGTCGCCTCGTGGTGGCTGTGGTGCAAGGGATCGTGCAGCGATTTGCCTTCCATCTCTCGCCAACGCTCCATTGACAGAATTTGATTATGTAAACTATAGATTACAAGTAGAGATCGAGAACTAAAACGACATGGCGCAAGTGTTCGAAGGTGCTCTAGCTATGGAAGTCCAAGAGAGATGACAGAACGAAGGGATAAAGCCACATATATATACACTACAACTTCCTTATAGACACCTTTTTCACGTAGTAAAATTTAGAAATATATAAATTCAGACTGCAGGCCTTTTAAATATCTAATAACTATTTATTTATTTATTTTTGTTAAAAAAAAACCCTGCACTCGTAATCCATGTGGAAAATGTCCATTTCAAACTCTCTTCAGACCTCATTGCTCTATCAAATTGTTTCACTAAAATACACCATCAAGAAACTAAAATTGAAGCCTGCAGAGAAAATGCACGAAAAGCACTTGAATTGAACATAATAAAGATCGACTTTTCTAGTAAGAAGTTTTCAAGACCGTACGATATATAGATATATATTCAAAGGATTGAAGGTGAACAATTCCAACTTCAGTCAACTGAAAAGAAGTAAAGGAGTACTAAAGCACGAGGCTCGATTGAAGGAGTACAAGAGCTCACTTTAGTTGAAGAATCTGATGCAGAAACGACCACGCTCATCCGTTCAATTCATTCCTTTGAGAATGTTGTGATCGACCATTCTGTCAACTGTGTTTGTTTACTTGCGAAGAAGAAGAAGATCACACGACATGCAATTACTGTCACCTCAAGTATTTGACATCATAAAACTAATATTGCATTAGTACTGTCTTGTATTCTCCTATTGCTCCTGAGATATGAAAGTACCCATTAACTTTTCTTTTCTTTAAGAAAGAAAAAAGAAACTTTTAATTCCACTAAATTGCTTATCAGTAGTTGAGCAAGTGACAACTCCTAGATATGCAATCATGCATGTATATGTTTGATGATGTCTAACTTAAGTGTGGAAGGAGCAATATACTACAATCATTTAGGAAAAAGCCAGGAGAGTTTTGGGAAAGTTCTTGTTTGATGATATTCGACACAAGGCGATGAGATTAATGCAATCGATTACAAGAGAAAACTAAGAGCTAGAAGCCATGCATTGCATGTACTTTATCTATCTCATGCTCAGGAATATGCAATCAGCCGCAATGCTTACTACACAATCAACACAGGAGACAACATCCGGTATCTGTAAACGACAAGCAACTGAAACCTACAGAGTGCTCGTTTAGATCTTCCAAAATTGATGAAAAGTGACAATAGGCAAAACTGGCTTTCTAGAAAAGAAAACTGCACTGCCAATAAATAATTCAAATTTCTTATCATCGCAATATTTAACTAAAGCATCTATTAAACTAAGAGATTAGGGCATCTTAATTATAAAAAGTAGCTTAAACAAGCGCCACTTAACTCTTTAAAAAGGCTCTGCAGATACCAATTAAAGGCAGACGAGTGTACAATGTAACTACAAGGAGAAAGATTTGTTTAAAGAATAGGTCAAGAAACCTACCCGAACAATGTAGTGGAATTCATTTTCAAACTGCAAGAACTTTATACGAGAATTCATGATCAGTATAGTAATCATGCTTCTGTCATGATAAAGCAAATTCTTCATAAATGGCAGGGCAGAGGAATAATTGACAATCTTTGTCCGGGTAAAGTATCATATACATACTATACAGAGGACCTAACTATTCTTTACTTGAGAAAACAAAGAAAATATGGATTGATGTTAAGAGTAACTGGCCTAACTATGCTTTATCTCAGAAAACCAGTAGAATACTACACAATTATATTGTAAATACTCACAGACCCTTCGAGCCACAAAGCAGGATTGCAATGAACAACTTGAAGTCATAAGAACAGTATCACGATAAGCACAAAGGGCCATCCATAATCATAGTTTATGGACGGGGATAAAGGAGATAGCAACTGAGATCTTCCCTTTCTTAATGACTAAAATAAATAGGCATTAGCAGTACACTTTCTCATCATGTCTTCCACCTTCTACTGCACTTTTGTAAGAGAATCGGAGTCAGAACTCAAAATTCCAGTGAAGGCATTTTGATAGCTAGTAGTGTTGGTTACAGAAGCAACTAGTTCATACTCTTTAAGTGCTCTTGTAGCGAACAAGCTTGTTCGTAACCTTTCATTTCTATAGCTATAGCTATTAGAAAACAAGAAGATAACCAAAACCAGACAACTACGGACCCAGATTTAAAAGAAAGAGTAGATTAACATGTGGTGCGACTTTTGCATTAGATAAAATTAATGCTTCTGCTAGCATCTTCAGCATTGAAAAACTGGCCCTTTTTTCCAACTTCCTTGGATTTTTCTCAACGCTAAAACAAAGAAGCAAAAGTCAACTCACAAAAAAAAACACACACACACACAAAATCCAAAAGCCATACTTACTCATCTTCCAATTAGTTCCTCTGTGGACTCTTAATCTTTCTGATCCAGAGACGGATTGGCCCATTCGCAACCATACTCGTGCCTTGTTTTATGAACTGATTTGATAATTTTAAAGTAAATTTTAAATTATTTTTCTGATAAGGATTAACGATATTTTTGAAAGCTATTTCATCCGGTAGAATTATTTAGAGGATCTTGAATGAACTCTAGACTTTCTCCTTCGGTCTCGGTGTACTTCCTTAAACATATGTTAAGCTCCTAATCCGGTTTCAATATGCTTTCTTAAGTATGTGCCGAGCTCCCCTTTCGATCTCGGTGTGCTTCCTTAAGCATGTACCGAGCTCCTACTCTGGTCTCGGTGTGTTTCCTTAAGTATGTGTCGAGCTCCCCCTTCGGTCTCGGTGTGCTTCCTTAAGCATGTGTCAAGCTTTTACTGCGGTCTTAATATGCTTCTTTAAGTATGTGCCGAGCTCCTTCTCCGATCTCGATGTGCTTCCTTAAGCATGTGTCTAGCTCCTATTTCAGTCTCGGTGTGCTTCCTGAAGCATGTGTCGAGCTCCCACTCCAGTTTCAGTATACTTCTTTAAGCATATGCAGAGTTCCCCCTCCGATCTCGATGTGCTTCCTTAAGTATGAGTCGACCTCGTGACTTGGTCTCGACATGCCTTCCACATCTTGAGATAACTTCGGAGTATGATATCAATATGTTTCCTACATCTAGGACTAATTTCTAGGGCGTGATAAAAGATGTGGTTGTTCCGCTTAAATCAGAAAAAGAACAAAACCAATTCTTCTGCAATAACAGGAACTAATATATATCAACTGACGGAATCTTTTCAAGGGAGAACCAGTCTATCCGAATATTTTTCAGACGGTTGCTAATACTTTAGAACGGAAAGCAACTACTATAAAAAGGTAGTCCATGTCGATGGACACAGGGGCGTATTCACATCTATCCTAATTTATCCAAGTCTTTAAATTCTACGTCAAATTCTAATTTAAGCGTCGGAGTAGCTTGCTGGGACCTATCCTCGACGTCATTCTAACCTTCTTTTTTCGTGCTTTTCAGGATATCTCTTCTCTTCGAACGACTCTCTTCGAAAAACGTACACGTCGACCAAGTTTTAAATCAGCATTTGTACCATCCACTATATATTGACCGGAACACTATTAAAAAAAATTTTTATCAAAGTTTTTTTTGGATTTATTTGCTAAATTATTCGTTCACATATGGAATATTCTTGCAGCCGAGCGGAGATTCGCATCTGACACCGCTTGCCGCCGCCCAACAGCAAACACTTATGTTGTGTACGTGTCATCCTATCGTCGAGTTTTGCTGGAACGCGTTTGGAGACGGTGGAAAGTTCCAGAATCAACGCGATTGACTCACCGAAGAACTCGATGAGTCCCCAATCTCGTTTTACTCCTGCAACTTCCCCTCTTTGATTCCTCCGCCCGCTCTAATCGCGAAGCCGGATTGTTCTCGGTCGACGAGAGGAAGACGCGGTCGCTCTTGCTCAAGCGAAGCGGAAGATCGTTGATCGTCAGGTGCCAGGATCGGAATCCATGGCTTCCCGCAGGAGAACGCTTCTCAAAGTGATCATTCTCGGCGACAGCGGGTGGGATTTTCTTCTTTCTTGGCACAGATTGCGTTAAAACTTTGCTAAACTGCAAGAAATTTGTTTATTTTCCTTTCGGATTGGCATGCCTTTTGGTTTCTGCGTGATAGGGTTGGAAAGACGTCTCTGATGAATCAGTATCCTCTTGTTGAAGAATTAATTATTGATTCGGATAATGTGGTATTTGGCATCCGTGTGAGTTTCATGTATGATTTTTTTTTTTTAAATAATGGTTTTGGCTTCCCTTAACTATGATGACCAGATATGTGAATAAGAAGTTTAGTAACCAGTACAAGGCTACAATTGGAGCCGATTTCTTAACCAAGGAAGTGCAAATCGATGACAGGTTGTTCACGTTACAGGTAAGCCCCATTTTTATGATTTGCGGGTTCTTCTATCGATCTGTTTTATAGGTTTCCAAAAAAGTAGCTTTGGCCATATATCTTGGAATGAACATTTTTAGGTGTTCAACGAAGTTTTTGTTTGGTCCTAAATCTTGTCATGAGCATATTTATATATCCGTTGGAACTGTGTAATTCATAAATTTCTCAATTGAGCCTTGAGACATCCCAAGACATTTCAGTCCTTCAAATGTCGAAGAATGATTTTCCTTTTACCTAAATTGGTGCAGCAAGTTAATTTGCCAGGTTGTGGCACCTTTTGGACGGAAAACTGCAGCCAGATATTATTGAAAAAGATATATATCTATGGCACTTTTTTATTTAAAAATAATAATTATAGGGAGATGTTTTGGTAAATATGTCCAAAAGGATTTGGCAGTATTTAATCCTAGTAGATTTAGTCATTAGAATAAACAAAACCAAGCAAAATTGTTTTTTTTCTTTCACACAATAAATATATATGTACTTCTACTTCTTTTTTGAATAATGCAAGGTTTGTAGGTGATAATTTTGATTATGGTGATTTAGTTTAACATAATATTCTTTAAATAAAAAAATGATCCATAACAATTTATTAATTAATAATGAAAATTAAAAATCATGATGTTTGAATGTAAAATGGCTCAGACCGAACTAAAACCAGCCAAATTGATGATTTTAGTTTGGTTTTAACTTGGTTTGGTTCAATTTCTAAGAAACGATACCACCAAATTCAATTTAATTCAGTTTGGTTCCGTTTGTTCATTCATACTAGTAAACACCCCTATGCTGGGATGATATTCTTATTGAGATTTGAAAGAGCTAACTGAGTTATGCATCCGTATTTTGAAAATCAAAAAGATGTTTGTCTAGTGAAGGAAAAATTTATGTAACATTGATTTACTAGAATAAAGGTAGCATACAATCTTTTTCTAATTATAGAGGGATTAAGTTTATTTTGAAATTTTAGGAAAGGGTTTATTTGTTGGCAAGCAATAGATGAAACAAATGTATCTTAAAATCAATTTAGTTTTACGTTTGGTAGATTAATTATAGTTTTTATTTATTTAACAAGACAAATAATATGATTTTCTTTAACTTGCCAAAATTTTATGATTGAGTCTCTTGACAATTATTCTAGTAGGTTTTGGAGAAGGATCAGTTCTCTGTCTATATATTTACACAACTACAAGATGAACTTATGATACTCATGATACCATATGTTATTTGCAAATGACAATTATATTCTAGAAGTGCCAATAAATTAAATTCGAAGCTTAAGATTTAAGAACTTAAAGAAAGGAATGTAAAATGACTTAAGATGGATGAAATACAGAACTTCTATAATAGTTTACATATGTTGGATCTACCATTCAACATGGAGAATTTGTTGATGGTATGATGAATGAAAAGTGGTTGGTTGAAATGAAGTGAAGCTTTTAGAGCCCTTCACCTATTGCTTTATGGTTCAGTCTTAGATAATTAAGAAGCAATACACATACAAATCTAATATGATGGTGATTAAATTGTTAACATGGTCGAATCAAAATACTTTGGGCAAAAATCAAAAGGGTGCCCCATTTTGTAGGAATCATCAAAGGGATGCCTCTTTTTAATTTTTAATCAAAAGAGTGTCTCATCCCACCAGTAACCCGTGTAAAATGACACAGTTGTTCTCTAGTACACTGTTCAACATTATCTCCTGCCACCCAGTCACATCAGCCAGTTATATGAACAGGATAAATTTGTGTTGTAATAGTTACGAAACCATAACTGCTACACCAGTATAATAGTTACAGTTTCGTAATTGTTATAATGTGAATGTTGTTGAATAGGACAAGTTTGAGTTGTAACAGCTATAGTTTGTAGCTACTACAATGTGAATGTTATCGAACAGAATAAGTCTGAGTTGTAGCAGTTATGCTCATAGCTGCTACAATGTGAATGAATATTAGGTGAACAGGTCAAATCTGTATTGTAGCGGCTACAAAATTGTAACTGCTACAACGTGAATATTTTTGAACAGGTTAAGTATGTGTTATAGTAGCTACAATTTCATAGCTACTACAAATATGTAGTAGCTACGGTTTCGTAGTTGCTACAGTGTGAATATGTTAAATATGCATTTTAGCATTTCAATGAAGACTTGTCCTATTCATACAATTAGCTGATGGGATCAAGTGGTAGGAGGTAATAATGTTGAACAGTGTACTGGAGGGAAGCTGTGTCATTTTACATGAGTTGCTAGTGGGGTGAGACGCCCTTTTGATTAAAAATAAAAAAAGGTGCGCCTCTTTGATAATTCCAATAAAAAAGGGCGCTCTTTTGAGTATTGCCCATATACTTTTGTCTAGAGAGAAAATGATGAATGTGCCTAGAGATGGCTACTAAATTCTATGGTTAGACACAATTGCTAGAGTTGAAGGTTTAAAGGTAGATGAAAACTATAGGCAACTCCAGTAAATGTAATTACAAGTGATTTATGATATTTGAATATTATTAATAATAAAGCTTAGTTAAGAGTTTAATGAAGTGATGAGATCTGTATAGTTGGTCCTAAATAGCTAGGATTAATATGGCTTGACGATGAGGATCTTGCAACTTAGCATGGATTCTTCCAATATTTACTTGTGAGATCCTAGTTGTGTTCCTTTTCCTACCATCTTGTGTAAAATTTTGATATATTGTTCATTCGTTCTTTTAGATATGGGATACGGCAGGGCAGGAAAGGTTCCAAAGTCTAGGTGTGGCATTCTATCGTGGTGCAGATTGTTGTGTTCTTGTCTATGATGTAAATGTTGG
>JBBMKF010000040.1:1063382-1075364 GCA_037834155.1 Curcuma caesia | reverse complement strand
TAGTGATTAATTTTGAATTGATCATATGATCAATTCAATGCGGATTACAAAGTTGAAGAAATCAACTTTATATATATATATATATTATTTATAATGAAATAAAATAAATAAAAGAAATTTATTAAATTTTTATTAAAACGAACTTTATTTATTAATATTTATAAGAGAAATTTTGGGATAAAATTTTATTAGATTGGACTAAGTTTAATTATTTTAATCATAATGTTGATTAAGTCAATTAGCCAAAGGTTATATAAGTTAAACATTAGGTTGGATAATGAAACCTAGTTTTTATTTCTTTCTTTCGTCACCGCCCACCTTCGCCCACGACGGCATCGCCATCGGCGCGCTCCACGCCGCGCGCCGCGGCATCGTGGTATCCTGCAGCGCCGGAAACAGCGGCCCGATGCCGTCCACCGTCACCAACCTCGCGCCTTGGATGATCACCGTCGCCGCCAGCAGCATCGACCGCGCCTTCGATTCGCCGGTGCTCCTCGGCAACGGCGTCTCTATCATGGTAAAAATTTATTTCAACCGAATCAATACAGATTCTAGCAATTCATATGTTAATTAATTTTGTTGCAGGGCCAAACTGTGACGCCATATGCTTTGAAGTCTTCAGTTTCTTACCCTTTAATTTTCGCCGGCGACGCCGTGGTACGGGGCACTCCGGCAAATGTTTCCGGGTACATTTCTCCACCAAATACCAGAAAACAGAGCTGGCTGGTTCGACCGGTGCAAACTGATACATTTCGATTTCATGCTTCAGGCAATGCCTGCCAAATTCTCTGGACGCCAAAAAGGTTAAAGGCAAGATCGTGACGTGCCTGAGGGGGGCAGGTCTCCGGGTGGCCAAAGGACTGGAGGTCAAGAGGGCCGGCGGCGCCGCCATCATACTCGGCAACTCCGTCCCCAACGGCAACGAGATCCCCGTCGACGCCCACGTCCTCGCCGGCACCGCCGTCTCCTCCGACAGCGCAATCGCCCTCCTCAAATACATCAACAGCAGCTCGAACCCGACTGCCAAGATCACCCCGGCTCGGACCGTCTTGCACGTGTCGCCGGCGCCCGTCATCGCCAGCTTCTCCTCCCGCGGCCCCAACCGGATCGCACCCAACCTTCTCAAGGTATACATCAATTACCTCATAATTAATCTATCTAAAACTAAATTTAACTTCGTATTTTTAGCCTGATGTAGCTGCGCCAGGGTTGAACATCCTTGCGGCATGGAGCGGGTCATCTTCTCCGACGAAGCTCGAGGATGATCGTCGGCGCGTCAAGTACAACATCTACTCGGGTACCTCGATGGCATGCCCCCACGTTACCGCCGTCGCCGCCCTACTCAAGTCCGTCCACCCGAAGTGGAGCGAAGCCGCCATCAGATCCGCCATCATGACCACCGGTACGTTAAATCGAGCCTCAAAAATAACGGCGGCATATGCTCAATTCTTATTCATTCGCATTGTTTTCTTCACAGCCACAACCGAGGACAGCCTAGGCAAGCCGTTGACCGACGCATCGGGTCAAGTAGTGGGCCAATTGGTGTACGGGTCGGGGCACATCCGTCCTGAGCACGCGATAGATCCGGGTTTGGTGTACGATGCTTCCTACGAGGATTATCTTCTCTTCGCCTGCGACAATTCCGGGGATCAGCTAGACCCCGCCGTCCGCTGCCCTAGGAACATGCACGATCCCTTTGCCCTCAACTACCCGTCCATCGCCGTCGGGACTCTGTATGCACCTGAGACGATCACGCGAACGGTGACCAACGTGGGCAATGGCTCGGCCGTCTACCACGTTTCGGTCGTGGAGCCAAAAGACGTCACCGTGAAAGTCGTGCCGACAGTGCTGAAGTTCGAGAAGATCGGACAAAAGAAGAGATTCACCGTTACGATCTCGGTGAGGGGGCGATTCGATGTCGATTATGAGGAAGGCTCTTATACTTGGTCGGATGGCATCCACGTCGTTAGGAGTCCAATTGTGGTCTCTGTTTAAGCTTTCTTAATTCTCCTTTCTTCCTCTTCACTTTTTCTAATATTTATACATTGTAGCTGAAGAGTTGAAACTGGGAATAAATGGATGACAATTCCTCCAGAACAGTTCCATACTTTCTGAAGGAGAGTAAACAAGAACTTCCTAGTTCCTCCGACCGTGGGATTTCTAATGATAACATGAATACTTGCTGGTTAATCGAATGAATTGACTACCATTTTTTTAATCAATTTTTCTTTCAAACAAAAGGAAGAAGAAGAAAAGAAGAGGAGAAGTGATACGTCGTGTCGTCTGATTGCGAATCTGAAACCAGCGAAGCTTTGGATCTTTCACTTCTCCAATACTTTCTATAAGTGGAAATGACTCCGAAGCTCCGTAATCTCGTTTCCTTGCTTTCGCTTTTGGAAATCCTGCTGCATCGCTTCTTTTATGAACTAGCAAACCCTTTTTTGGGTAGAAAAATAATTAACTCTAGATTAAGATTTTGGATCCATGATGATCACTAATTAATGCTATGTTAATAATAATGATTCTTAAGTTAAAATTAAGCTAAGCCCACGAGCCGCCACCCCAGCATCCTGAATAGTGAATAGATCTGCCACTAGATCCGCTGGATGTGTCAGATCGGTTGGAGACCAATCAAGATTTATCATTGACTAGCCTTCTAGCTTCATGAATTCAAGCGAATCTTCGTTTAAGTTGAAGATGCCTAAACTTTGTTCATATTCAAGCCGTTTGCAAAAATCCTGGCGGCAAGAGAAAGCGCAGCATCAAACTAGCTCAGAGTTAACTAAGATTCCGTAACCGAGAAGCTTCATGCTCGCTCCTCGCTTTACCCTGCAACGGAGTCGAGCAGACTGCGACAACACAATCCAAGCTCGAGCGTGTCGCGCAAACAAACCATCACCCATCATTTCTCTTGCTTTCTTATTTGCTTGAAGCCTTGAACCTTCTCTCAGGCAATTAATGGCGGTGGGCAACACCCATAAACCGACGGTTCACTCGGTGTCGCCTCCTTCAACTCCGGACAAAAACCTGTATCACACCATCAAGAGCTCCACCTGCACCTGGTGCTGCTGCCGCTAAGGAACTCTCACATCCGACATCACAACCGCCGTACGCGCCCCAACAAAAGACAAACGAGTTAAATAAAAGCATGGGAATCAAACTCATGAAGCAAAGGCTGCCATGCACGCGCTTGCGCCCATCAGGTTGCGACCTCTCTGTTAATTTAAAGTGAGCAAATGTTGCCAAATCGATGTAAGTTAGTTCGAGTGGCCAGGGCTGCTTGCACTGGAGAGGTGCTTCTTTGTTCGGAGGAAGAACCGGAGGGAGGGATCATATGATCAAATGGGGAGAGGGAGAACGGAGATAAAGAGGATCGAGAACGCCAACCAGAGGCAGTCCACTTTCTATAAAAGAAGGGATGGCCTGTTCAAGAAAGCAAGGGAGCTCTCTGTCCTCTGCGACGCCGACCTCCTCCTCCTCCTCTTTTCCTCTTCCGGCAAGCTCTATCAGTATCACTCCCCCTCTGTTCCCAGGTGACTCAGACTGCATCCGTGTCTCCTTCCATTTCTATCTATGTATCTTCCCCTTATTTAATTCCTAGCTTCGTTCATCTACGAGATGCTATTCCCTTTTTGCTCCAATTTAATACTTGCTAATTCGGTTAAAAGCGCCAAGGAGCTGATAGAAAGGTATGAGTCGGCCACCCAGACAAAGATTTGGAGAGACTATATCGTGGTATTTATTCTGAAAACATTATTCCTCACAATGTTTCAGCTGTGCGAGCTTGATTTATAATAGTTATTTATGTTTCTATGTTTAGGAACGCAATGCGGAGATTGTGAATGTGGAGAAACTGTGTGACGCTTTAGAAAGGCAACTCAGGTTCATGAATTTCTATTCTGTTATAAGAACGCAAAATGTATTCTTTAAGCTTTGAGATGATTAAGATTTAATGATCGCTAACTGTGTATACAGGTTCATGAAGATCGACGAGGGACAAGAGTACTCCCTGCCTGAGTTGAGCAATCTGGAGCACAGCTTGGAGATGGCCATCAGCAAGGTTCGAGTTGAGATGGAGAGGAAAATAGGAGGGCAGATGAACAAGCTGGAAAGCATGGTTATTTTGACTTGTTTCGATCTTTTCGATCCTGTGACCCATCGTTCTTTTTTGTTGATGATGTTTTCACCATTTTTAAGGTAAGAGATCGGCAACAAGAAAGATACGGACTCTGTGATAAGGTATGCCTCCTCCTCTTAATAAATATAATCAGTTTAGATTTCAAAAAGTTTCAGTGGAGTTGCATTTAATGAATTGATGGTAGAAAAGCTGCCATCCATTTGGTGTTGTCAGAATGGAAACTGGTAAAATTTAGACGACCTTGATGATGAAAGAATGCGAAAGTTGATCCTTTACGCTAAAGCATACTTGTAGGACCTATATAGATCTATAGAATCTTGCTGTGTGCTTTCGATTCGAGGATGTTTATGGTTGATTCCTTCAAACACTTGATCTTGACATTTAAGTGAAAGGAGCAAGTTAAACTGTCGTATATAGATCATGTACTATCTATCGAGAAGACTTGAAAACTTTTTCTTTCTATATGAATCAAAGCTTTTCATGGAAATCACTGCCCAACCTTTTTGTGAGTTGTAAAAAAAACAAAGGGAAAGGGAACATCTTTACAACAACAACGAAAAAGTTGAAAACTCAAAGAATGCAATGGATAACTATGATTGTCTTGCAGCTTGCAAGTGTGCAGACACTTAAAGGCATAGAAGCAAATAGATATGCCTCATCCACCCCAAGACTGGAACTGAGATTGGGTACAGATCTTCTTCCATTGCTTGAATGAATTCCTTGGAGCAGTTTTTATTACTAGTCACATCCCTTAACAGTCTTCCTTTCTCTCATGCAGGTCTAAACTAATCGACGTTTTGGAGGCAACTTGATTTTATTCTGGCTTCCCAGTTTGATGGATTGGAAAACAAAGAGTCATCTGGCCAAACACAATGTTTCAATCTCAACCGAGTTGGGGAATTTAACTGATGCTGTATTGTCTGATCTGTGTTCTGTTATTAAAGTTTGTGACTTGCGAGAAGTTTGTAATTTATGCTGATGAACATAACCTCTTTCGATCTTGGAGCTCTAGATTATCCTTGCTGATTGTGAACTTTGCATGTCATTGCTTGAATAGTGCTTATAAATTGTGTGATTCTACACTTTCTTTCAACAATGAAACCAAGCTCACGTGATGAAGTTCAATTGAGTTGCTGATCTTTTAGTGGAATTGAACCATCTGATAAATCCATTTGAGTCTGATAATTTCTTTGCTCCTTTATCACTTCATAGTACTTTATGACATAGCTACTTTGCTTCTTCAGAAATACAATGAGTTTCTTGATGGGAAAAACAATAGAATGAAGTCTTCATCGAGAAGAATACTAATAGTAAAATATCGTCATGAGGCTCTTGTACACATGATTCAGTGGAAATGCTGAATAAATTTGTCAACGATGGCTGCAATTTCTTCTTGGCTTCATGGAATTTAAGTTCATTGTGCCAGCAATTTACTTGCAATCAGTGGAGACACCATCACTTTCTTCAAGAAAACTACAAAAGAGATGCGTGACTCGTACAAACCAACAAAGTAGTTTCTGAACTCTTGTCTTCGAAGTCGCCTCCTCCTTTCTCACCCAACTCCAACTGCATCCTCGTCTCTCTGTTTTTGACTCGAAGTCCTCAGTTGTCTTCTCGCGTAATTTCACAAACAAATCAGCCATGTTTGACGGCAGCAATGGAGTGGCAGCAACCGGAGCAACGCCCGCCGCTGCCGCCACCTCTTCGCCTTTATCTCTCCCTCCCAAACCCAGTCCCTGTTCCACCTTCATCCAGGCCGACGCTGCTTCCTTCAAGCAAGTAGTCCAGATGCTCACCGGCTCCACCACCGCGCCGGCTTCGGCCGAGAACCCGGCCATCCGACCCAGGAAGCCGTCTTTCAAGCTCTACGAGCGCCGCGGCGGCCTCAAGAACCAAAATTCTCCGTCTGTTTCGTGGAGGAAAACGCCCGAGATCCTCCAGCCGTCGTTGACTCTTAGCCCCGTCACGCCGCTGATCGCCGATCCTTTCGGGCGGTCGCCGCGGCCTGCAGGTGCTGATTCGGCCGCAGGAGCGGCGGTAGCCGAGAAGGGGTTCTCCATGCACCCTTCGCCGACGATGGGGAAGCCGCCACGGCTGCTCCCGCTGTTCCCGGTGACGTCGCCGCCGAGAGTGCCGTCTGCTTAATTTGGCGCATGATTCTGCTTCACTATTGCAACTTCCTTGCATCCATCTCCTCCTCTTCATATCCTGTTCCGCACAATCAATAATATTAGTAGAATTTTTTACTCAATTGAATTCAAAGACTTCTTTCTTCCTTTCTTTCTTTCTGATTAAGTTGAATTTTTGTCTCGTCACTTTATTTAACTCTACACCAAAAATTCATTTGTCAAAATTACGAGGAGGCTTTACATGGTGGCCATCGGATTAGCCAGATAAAGAGGAACATTTAAAAAGATAAATTAAGGTCAAACTGTTCTAAATTAAGGTTAAAATGTTCTTTTAATATTAAAAAAAGGAATTATTTTTTAATTTTTAAACTATATATTTATACTATGAAAACGGACGGTCGTTATCTCATCAGAAAGCATCACGGCACCGTTATGATGCTCCGATCCTCCTCGATTAATAAACTATTAATTTGGAGCACGGTCGACCGGATCCAGAGCGAGGACGAAGCCGTACCGGGCTTCTCTCCTGCCCTGTCCACGAGACAAACGAGCGAATTGAACCGTCGCCATCGTCCTCTTCTTCTCCCCACGTTCCCAGGGCACGACCCCGGCGGTCGAGGTCTCGCGCGTGGGTACCGATGTGCACTCAGCACTTTGATTCTAACCTTCGCTTTCGTTGCATTTGCTATTTATTCCTTTTTGTGTGGATTAAATTATTTCCTATGTCGCTCGTTTGTTCGTCCTTCCTGGGATTCTGGAGTTGTTTTGGTTGATAACTGATTGGTCGATTGTGTGATAGGGTTGGCGGTGCAGGCGCTTGGATCCGGGGATGGCGGGATCGATTTGGGGCGACGTCTCAGGAGTCTAGAGGGCTTAAAAATCTGATTTTGGCGTCGGATCTGGAGGAATCACCTCTGGAAGAATGGAGGAGGAGCAGAGTTCTTGGGTGCTGAGGTCGACGTTTGCGCACATCACGCACAACGCCCGTACGAGATCGGTATCCGAACGGGAACTTCTGGCCGAGTTGTCCAAGGAATCGGATGATGCTCCCTGTGAGCTCCCATCTAAGAGCTCGGTCGCGCAATTACAGACACAGAACTCCAGAAAGAGCTTGAATTTTCGACGCGGTGACCCATTGGATCGGAAGAAGCCGAGCAACCTCAGTGCCGATAGCTCTGATTTCTCCTTCTATCCTGAAGGAATTCCCGCGTTGATATTAGATGGAATGATATCTGCTGAAATTACTAATTCAAGGTTTCCACTTGACGATTTTAAAGCAGAAGGAAGGAGATCTAAATTATTTGCTGCTTCTTCTAGTAGGGTGAAGTTAGATGCCAAACAACATTGCGAGCCACATTCAAAATCTAAGGAAAGGTCAATATCGCCTCTTCCCACCACCAATCTTTCTGAGGCCTTTAAGGAAGCTCGTTTGGTCAAGAAGAGGTCTTCAACCCCGCCACCTTCCAAGAAGAAGAATGATAACGCCCGTGGAAACCATGAGATTTTTTGGAGAAAAGCTTTGGAGAAGAGTCATCATAAACATTCATCTTCCTTCAAGGCTCTTGATAAGTCTGGGGCTCGGAAGGAATCTTCATGGCCAGGTTGCTTTGATCATGGAGGAGGGAAGGTTGCTGCCTTGGAGATGACAGAAAAGTGGAATGTTGATCTTTGTGAATTATATTTTGGGCTCAAGTTTGCTTCCGGTGCTCATAGCAGATTGTACCATGGTATCTATAAGGGTCAACCTGTCGCTATTAAGATTATTAGGCAACCTGATGATGACGATAATGGATTGTTGGCTGCTCGACTTGAGAAGCAGTTCACTAGGGAAGTTACAATGCTGTCACATCTCTACCACCGCAATGTGATCAAGGTGCATTCCATGATTCTTAACTATTGCATTTGTCTGTTACATATTTAGTTGTCCATCAAATTAGTTCTGCACCAACCTGGTTATAGTTGCTGATAGCAGTTCATGAGCTTCACAAAACCCTTTAAGCAATTCCAAAATTTGCATTATGCAAGTTGGCTTTTCCCACAATTCAACTCAATTTTCACACTATATATATATGGAACATCATGTCATTTGAAATAAAGATCATAAAAATTATTAGTTTGTTAATTTAATAAACAGAGAGTAAAATCATTCACTTTAACAGTTTCATCGTCACTAGTTGTACCTACATGATTTTATCAGATGGACTTCTAATTCTCTAAGCTCTGATTATATGATGATATGTCTACGTCTTTTTCTAAAAGAAAAATCAAGTTGGCTAGTTGTCCTTTTTTATATGTCACGTCAAATTATCTTGTCATTGTTGTTCTTGTTTTCCATCTCGTAGTTATCCTTTGTATCATTTTTTGCTCGATGACACATCAAGAGATTATAGTCATTGGAAATTTACCTTCCTCCAGGATGACAACCATTATGTGACACTTTGCCTAACTATTTTCTGAGTATACTGCCAATTAAATCCAATGCTATATTATGTCATATATCATTTGTGCTAGATGTATGTTTTACATGTTGCTTGCAGACTCTTTGATTATGTTATCCAGTGGTTAGGGCTGAGTATTTGGTTAAAATCGAATTGAACTAAACCAAATTAACCGAAATCGAACCGAACCGAATTTTTTTGAACTAATCGAACCGATAGAATTTTCAAATAAAAATCAAACAAACTGAACCGATAAAATATCGATTAATTTGGTTTTCGACCGAATTAATCGAAATAACCAAATTTTTTAAATATTATAAAAAATTTATCAATTAGTTAGGGATTTATAAGTTTACTTAGAAATTTATAAATTATTTTTTTTTTATTTTGTTTAATTCGGTTTATTCAGTTTAACCGAATAAGGAATTTAAAATCGAAATTGAACTTAATTAATCGATTTAAAAAAAAAAACCAAACTGAATTTTTAAATTCGGTTGGTTTATTCGGTTTAACCAAATTTTTGTTCACCCCTACCAGTGGTTGAGTTGAATCAGAATGGGATGATAATTTGATGGAAATAAGCTAATGATAGTTTATGAGAACCATGTTTGCAAGAGGACAATGGGGGATGAAAAACTAGACTACTGTTTATGAAGTGCTAGTAAATATGCTAGGCACATAACTCATTTATGAGAGTTCATCTTGAGATTATCAAAATCAACATTAACCTTGTGACTAATAAACAAAAAATTAACTGGTCAACATAAAATTTGTTATGGCTTTTTCTATTTTACATGCCATCCAACTATTAACATAAACTAGCACAATCACACTAGAAAGCAATCGGCTCTATCTAACTGTTTGTTAAAACATAAACCCCCCATACTGCTTGAAGCAATGAAATTGGGTAAGGCAAGATGTTTTTGAAATCTGAATCTCTGCTTTAATCATACACTAATGTTATAACCTTATATATTGTTAGTTTGTGATTGCTACTCTTTAAAAATTCACAAGAGGGAATTTGACTAGATGACACTCTAATCCGTTGTTAATAAGGCAAAATATTTTTGAAATGTGAATCCGTTCTTCAAGCATATTCTATATTACTTCTATATTGTTAGTTAGTTGTTGCTACTATTTAAAGATTCATGAGATGAAATTTAACTAGGCAACACTCTAATATGGTGTTCGTATTTTTCCTTTTCTTGCAGCTCATAGGGGCATGCAAACAACCACAGGCCTTTTGCGTTATCACCGAGTATCTTCCTGGAGGCTCTTTAAGAGCTTTTATGCACAAACTTGAGCACAAATCTCTTGCTTTAGAAAAACTAATTTCAATGGCTTTGGAAATTGCACGAGGAATGGAGTACATCCATTCCCAAGGGGTTATCCACCGTGACTTGAAACCTGAAAACATTATTTTTGATCAAGATTTCTGCATAAAGATTGTTGATTTTGGAATTGCATGTGAGGAAGCATATTGTGATGCATTAACAGAGGATGATGGTACTTATCGTTGGATGGCACCAGAGATGATCAAGCATAAACCATATGGGCGGAAAGTTGATGTATACAGCTTTGGATTGCTCTTATGGGAAATGGCAGCAGGGAAAATTCCATATGAGGAAATGACACCAATCCAAGCAGCTTTTGCAGTGGTTGATAAGGTTTTAATTCTATATCCCCTCTTGGTCCTTTCTTATTAATTATCTTAAATATTTTGTCTTCCATCTAGAGGTGATGTATAATAGGATTTAGTCACCTTATCTAGATAATCATGACAATTTTACAAATTTGTTGAGAAATATTTTAGTACTCTATAGAAAACATATTATGGTGAATATCAAGTGTATAAAAGCAATTGCATTTTTTAATGTTAATATATAGATGCTAAATTAGGTGGATCTCATGAGCATTGTTTACCATACACTCTTGAGTGTTAATTCTAAAAATTAAAGTGTATTTTTACAATAATATAAAAATTATAACTCCAAATAGAAGTTTAATTATAAAATCAACATAGTTATTTAATCAAATAAAGTAAATCATCAATGACTTGTGACCAAATTTTTTTTCCAAATTACATTACAGTGAACTAGAATTAAAAGAAAGTCTAGACCTTTTTCATTGTTTCATTTACTTGAAAATTTTAAATTATAACAAGGTGCTTTCTACACTGTGGTTATCAGTGGCTTATTGATTTTTCAAAGGCATTTGATGTTCACACTTCTTTTCTTAATTTCGTAGAACTTGCGGCCACCCATTCCTACTGATTGCCCTCGACCTCTGCATGCCCTGATAGAGCAATGTTGGTCAATACTTCCAGAGAAGAGACCTGAATTTTGGCAAATCGTTAAGGTTCTGGAGCAGTTCGAGGCTGCTGTATGTCAAGATGGAACTCTAAATCAGCTTCAGAACTTAAGCTGCCAGGATCATAAAAAACGATTAATCCATTGGATGCAAAAGCTCAAAACTCACTCGCACTCAGATAACTCAGGTGCTTCCATGTCCAAACTTCTGTAACTCATGTTCACTTTTATGAATTATGGTGTGTATCATAATAGCCTGCTGACAGAGGACACCAAGAATGTTCTTAATAGTTCTTTATAAATTGAAAATTCTTTGTGTTGAGCTTGCATACGTCGTTGTACATGATGATAAATATATAAAAATGATGATCATTAGATGAATTGTAGTACCATACAGCATGATTCTTGCAGGTTCATTTCTATTTCTTTCTTCTAATTTGTTGTTATCTGATGGATGGAAGATTCTGGAATTCCCTTTTACAGTTAGATGAATGAAGTTTCAACAAATTTAAAATGCAGATGACTTAATACATATGCTACAACTTGCCTTCTTGTGCTTGTTTTTAAAGATAATTATGGGTTCTTGTGCTCTGATTTATTTTTAAAGTTATGTTTTGCACAGCTAAAAGTTCTGTAACATTTTCAATAGCATTTTAGCATTCGGATTGTTTAACCGCCTCTTACTTTATTGCGCTGCATTAGTTTCTAATGGTGAATAAAACTTCGGTTAAATCGATCGAATCGATAGAATTTAAAAATTCAATTTGATTATTTTTAAATTATATTTTAAAAAAAAATTGATTAATTCGGTTCGATCTTAAAATTTTTTATTTGATTAAATCCAATAAATTGAATTAATTAAAATAAAAAAAAGTTTCTAATCTTACTTAGGGTGAATAAAACTTCGGTTAAATCGATCGAATCGATAGAATTTAAAAATTCAATTTGATTATTTTTAAATTATATTT